>JAKMXA010000125.1:0-143088 GCA_025328625.1 Colletotrichum sp. SAR11_240 | reverse complement strand
TACCCCCCTCTTTCTTCACACAGTCGCCCTCTACAAACAAAAACAACCCTACCACGAACACCATCTGCACCCAACCCACCAACTGCTGCAGCACCCTCCCATCCTTCCCCCTCCACACTCGAAGCGTCTGTTCTCGCCTTTTGTTTCTGCTTCGCCTTTGTCTCCTTGACATCAACCTATCCATCTTGCCCGTCGTCCTTTTTTCCAACAACGGCCAAACTCCAACGTCTAACTGACTTGCGCACGACAACAGAGTCATTCTCGCCCTCTTGTCAACCGGTAAGCTATCCCCCCTCCTCTCTGCCTCTCTCTCTCCTCCAGCCATTATCCTTCGTGAACCTCGCCTCTCCTTCCCCCTGGCCTACCCGCCTGCCTGTCGGTGCCCCTTCCTGCCCGTCCGCTCCTCCTCCCACTCCCAATCGACTGCCTGGTTGTGCCTGCCTGCCCCGGCCACTACTTCAGACAGCAGCGGCAGGTACTGTGCAGCGAGTGCCACCACCAGCGCCAAACACCAAGCATCAGCACCAACCAGCACCACCAACACCCAGCACAGCACCGCACCACCGCACCAGGTCAGCACCCAAAGCAGACGGGGACCAGACCAGACCAGACTGGACCATACGACGACCCTACCGCGCTGCGACTCTACCTAAACCGCTTCCCACCCCGACCCCCTCCACTTCCCTTCCCTCAGGTTTCCCAATTGCCCCCATCCCCACTTTCTTTGCCTGAGAAGAAGGTTAGATATACAGGGTACCGTTATCACCCCTCCAGCTTCACCTCCTGCGGCACTAATTCCTTCCGCTGTGTCAAAACATTTCTGACCTCGACTTTTTATGCAGCCCAGGGAACCCACCAGAGCTTAGACTCCGCAACTGTCTTTTGCTGAAGCTGCTGCCGCGCAGTCTGTGTCTGCTCTGCTCTGCTCTGCTCTGCATCTTGCCTCTCTCCTTGCTCTGCCTACCTCGCCTTACCTTACTCTACCACACACCTCGACATCACACACCATTCCACCGACCGCCCACAGAGCCATCGTTTCCCGTCGCTGACCGACCGCTCGAGACTCGCTCAATCGACACCCTACCACCTGCAACGCATTCCGCTCCGTTTGTTCGACACAACGTTCGTCGCCGCCCACATCGTGCCATCCCGCACCTTACTATACCAGACCATCCTATACCTCACACCAATAATTGCGAGCTCCTAGCACCAAGGTCCGAGGGCTGCTGCCGAGAAACATCCAGCCATTTTCGCTTGTCCCTCCAACTCAGCAACCTTGCGTCACACTTGATCTCGCCGTCTCCCTTTTCGGATCGGTTCCCAATTCGACGCCGCCCTTCCTAACCCGCGAACTCTATTCGCGCTAGATACTGTCGTGGAATCGAATCACGCTTTCTTCAAAATATCACAGAAATGGCTCAGCCAGGAGTTCAGTCGCTTAAGGTTCGTCGCGATCGCCATCTCGACAGCCCCCGGTGGCAGCAAAAGGCTAATGATCATCTCAGTGTGTGGTGACGGGTGACGGTGCCGTCGGAAAGGTGAGTCTCGACCAGCATCGCATCTCCCGACTGCCAGCTAACGATGCGGAAAGACATGTTTGCTCATTTCCTACACAACGAACGCCTTCCCCGGCGAGTACATCCCCACTGTGTAAGCCTTGCGTCCTCGATCGACGGCAATACTCAATCTGACAACCGGAACAGCTTCGACAACTACTCTGCGAGTGTCATGGTCGATGGAAAGCCAATTAGCTTGGGACTGTGGGATACTGCCGGTCAGGAGGATTACGACAGACTGCGCCCGCTCTCCTACCCTCAGACCGACGTTTTCCTCATCTGCTTCTCCATCGTCAGCCCGCCATCATTTGACAACGTCAAGGCCAAGGTATGACATCCTGCAGCCTCACTGCGTGGTGATCAGCACTAATCATGCGCAGTGGTACCCCGAGATCGACCATCACGCGCCCAACATCCCCATCATCCTCGTCGGCACCAAGCTGGATCTGAGAGAAGACCCCAACACCCTCGAGTCTCTCCGCCAGAAGCGCATGGAGCCCGTGTCGTACGATCAAGCTCTGATCTGCGCCAAGGAAATCAAGGCACACAAGTACCTGGAGTGCTCTGCCCTGACGCAGAGAAATCTCAAGAGCGTTTTCGACGAGGCTATCCGGTACGTCTCAATGATTACAGCCTACCACCACCAACCTGCTAATTCGTCCCAGTGCTGTCCTCAACCCCAGGCCTGTTCCCCAGCAGAAGAAGAAGTCCAAGTGCACGATTTTGTGAACACGTCAATTGAACTTGAGCGTTGCGGGTTTAACATTGGAAACGGCGTATCGGGGTGGATTACATGAACCGATCTTCACTACCTGACCGTCAGGGCTCAACCATGTTGCTCGACCCGCGCCTTGCGCTTATCTTGGAGGAAACAACCAATACTTTTCGGAAGCACCCCACATGACGGCCGAGCTAAGCATAGCCTGCGATGACGGCAACGACCCCCGATTATTACACACTTGCTCAGCCTGCGCTTGTGTGTGCTGGACATGAGAGTATCTCCTTTCAGATAGGCGTGGCGGTGTGAGGAATGGTGGTGGTTTTTTGTCGTCGCTCTTTTTTTCCCTCCTTCTCATCGGAAAAGATCAAAGAGAGTTGCTGCAAATGTCAGGGAGGGGGGATCGTTGGTAGCAGGCAAGCTTTGCATCTCATCACACAAAGGATATCCCAAGCTTTTCTGTAGATAGCACACACAGTCACAAACACACACTTCTTTTTTCATGGAGGAACTAGATATTGGGGTCGGGACGGGATACGAGCTTCGCCTTGAGAATTGATTGTCATTGCAAGTGCACTTTGGTATCTAGACTGGAACCTGCAGCTATTGCAACAAAACAAAAAGGGCTTAGAGACCAAAGTGTGTGAATTGCCCTGCGTGCCATTGAAACAAAAAGAAAAAAACTTTTCTGAATCCTAATCCTCATCCTGCCTGAAGCTGTCAAGAGTGTATACAAGAGCTCTCTCCTGCCTATGCCCAGACACCTGCTGCTAATTACGAATCATACATATTGCGGAAACCCCCCAACTGATTACTGGTGCATCAAGGCGAGACGGCTCGGGTGGATGCTATCCTGCTGGGTGTTGCTGCCACCCTCCGACACCCTCTGCTTCTTGTACTCCTCCTCCTTCTGCATGCGCTTCACGCGGTTCTCGTCGAGCTGCACGTTGCGGGACTTGATCTTTTCGCGTCGGAACTTGCTCTTGCCTCCACCGCCGGCGCTGTGCGAGAGGATTCATGGTTAGCATACGGGTTCCGTTTCGGCAGAGACAGAGAGGGGAGACGGGAGTACATACGAAAGCTCGAGGTTGATCCTGCGCGCGGGCGACAGCCCGTCGTCGAACTCGGTGTGGTGCATCTTGTCGAGGCAGGTGCGCATGTTGGAGCCGTTGGAGAACTCGAGGAAGGCGATGCCGCGGCAGACGTTGGGGTTGTTGTCCTTGTTGAGGCAGCGGACGGCGGAGGGGTTGTAGGCGGAGAAGTGCGCGCGGATGGATTCCTTGTTCGCGGTGTAGGGCAGGTTTCCTGGGGGGGCGGCTTGGTTAGTATTTGGAGAGGGGTCGCGGGGACTGTCGCAGATGGACTCACCGACGAAGACGATGTACTTCTCCCTCTTGCCGCCCTCGGCGGGCTCTTCCTCCTGCTCCTCGGCAGCCGGCGCCGGTGCCGGGGCGGTCGGCTCCTCCTTGGTCTTTTTGCTCTTCTTGTCCTTCTTCTTGGACTTTTCCTCGCCGTTCGTCTCGGGCTTGGCCTCCTTCTTCTTGTCCTTCTTCTCCTTCTTGCTCTTCTTCTCCTCCTTCACCTCCTCTTCCGCGGGAGCAGCAGCCTCCTCCTCCTCCTCCTCCGTCTTGGCCTTTTTGCTCTTCTTGTCCTTCTTCTTCTTCTTCTCGCCGTCGGCGGGCGGGTCGACGTCCATGGCCGAGACGTCCGCCGCCTCCTCTTGCTCCTCGGCAGCGGCGGCGGCCTTGCGGGCCTCCTTCTCCTTGCGCTTGCGCTCCTTCTTGTCCTTCTTGGACTCCTCGAGCGCGATGAACTCGTCGGTCGCGGGGGCGGCGGTCTCGTCTTCTTCGGTGGACGCAGCGGCCTTGGCCTTCTTTTCCTTCTTCTCCTTCTTGTCCTTCTTGTCGGACTTGGACTTCTTCGCGGCGGCGGCGTCGTCGTCGGCGCGCTTGCGCTTCTTGGAAAGTTCGGCGGAGGCCATGATGGTGTCTTAACCGGCCGCGGGTGATTCAATCGGTTCAGAGACGAATTGGGTCTGCGAGAGGACGGGTTCGGCCGACTTGGTGGAGTATAGAAACGCGAATGCCGCCCCGGAAATTTTGGTAAGGAAAAATGGTTTGGTTGAGGGACGCAACGAGTGTAGGCCGGCGGACGACGAGATGGCGCTGGGCAAAAAAATCTCTTATCTGAGTCGTCGGAGTGGGGGGATAAGGGAGCGCCAGCAGCCCAGCGCGCGTGAAAATTTTGTGGGGGCCGCCGAGGCGGTCGGAGGCATGCTGCACCAGGTGGAAAGGGGGGTGGGTGGTGGATGCGGCCTGTTCGGCGGCCTGGGTGTGGGGACCAGCGGTTCCGGTAGGGATTTCGCGCCGGAGGATGGGCGGCGGCGGCGGCGGCGGCGGGGATTTATGTTCGTGATGCATGGCTCTATGGGAGGTGGTTGCATTGCATGGGTAGTACTGTTGGCGGGTGAGGAGGCACTGATACCTGCCGGTGTTATAAATTCTGCGGTTGTCTGGTGAGAATTGAGGCTGTCGTTGCGAGTGCTTGAAGACACTGGAGCGAGCACGAAGGCCTGGTGTGTGAACTTGGGTGAAGTGAAGAGACTACGCATTTTGATTGTGCTGTAGGAGCTTTATTCCCTATGGCGCGGTTGTTGTTGTTGTTGTTGTTGTTGTTGTCTCCTTAGCTATCATTGCTTCTCATCGGCTCTCATCAAGTCAATCCTGTTGCTATTTATTCTCCTCTGATTACCTCTCCAGCTTTAAGCATGTGGCAAACGTGGGAAACATAGTTGCGTATGTGCGGCAAATGCTAACAGTCTCCAGTAGAATTGTTGTTCATGAAATCATGGAAGCCATGTGGTTTTAGCCTTAGGGTAGGCTGATATTTCCTCAAAGCCGGGTATGCTACTCATACGTACGGAATATCTGCATTTCTACGTCTCATGCGACTGGCTTAGACCGTGGCCGGTGATGTCTGCGTAGATCACTCATTGGCTATCCTGGCCGTTTTCCCACATTCTGAGAATCGTTTCGTCTGTAAATCCACATGTTCAACGGACTCAGTGTCATTTTCCAAAACCTCAGTCTGAGACGTTGCCTGGTTTTGGGGTCGCCAACATTAAGTCGAGTCCACGAAGTCGAGTTGCCACGGCATGTCACCGGCCGCTTTAGCCTTCTTACCTGGCGCACTGTGCACCTTGTAGCGGTCAAGTCCAGCGGTCTGGCCCACGCTCCAACCCCCCGGATACGTGGTCCCACAGTGCGAAACTGACTTTTTCCCGACATGGATCTGAATTTTTCGTCTCAGCGGCGACACCTTCAGTCTCATACAACGACTCTCACCAAACTTCCGATATCCATCATCGACCTGTAATTTTCCGCTTTACCTCGCCACTCAACCAAACCACAACCGCCAGAAAGTCATTCCCGGATAATCAAAACCATGTCCAACTCCAAGAAGAGAGCGGCGGCCCCCGACCAGGACGGCGAGCGCAAGAAGAAGAAGAAGAAGTCGGCCTACACCGTCGACGAGACGCTGCTCAACGAGGAGCTGGGCATCAACGAGTCCTTCGCCGTCATGGACAACCAGCTGCTGGCGGACTACACCGCGCAGAAGCTCGCGCGCTTCGCGACGGACCTCAGCCCCGTCGAGATTTCCGATCTCTCCCTCTCAGGTGAGTTTTTCTCTGTGTCCATCTCACTCACTTTATGTTCCTCTCACGTGAGGAGAGGTAGGAAATGTACCAGCGCTTACACACACACGCAGCAAACGCAATCAAGGACACCACGTCATGGACGGAACCCCGGTCCACGGACAAGCTGGCGGCGTTCCTGGAAAAGTTCGCCGAGAAGCCGGAGAAGCTGCCCACGGCGCCGGAGAAGAAGGGCACGCCGCACACCATCATCGTCGCGGGCGCGGGGCTGAGGGCGGCGGACATTGTGAGGGCCGTGAGGGGGTTCCAGACGAAGAAGAGCACCGTGGCGAAGCTGGTCAGTCTTGGTCTCTCCTTGTTTTGTTAATCACGAACGGTTTCACTAACGAGTGTCACAGTTTGCAAAACACATGAAGGTCGAGGAGCAGGTCAAGTTCCTCCAGGGCACGAGGACGGGCATCGCGGTCGGCACGCCGGCGCGGCTGATGGAGCTCGCGGACAACGGCGCGCTGTGCCTGGACAAGGTGCAGCGCGTGGTGGTCGACGCGTCGCACATCGACTCGAAGAAGCGCGGGGTGATGGACATGAAGGACACGATGATGCCGCTTGCGAGGTGGCTGTCGCGCAAGGAGCTGAAGGAGAGGTACACGGACGACAAGAGGCATTTGGATTTGGTGTTTTTCTGAGGGTGTGGGAAGGGTTGGTCATCATGGGAGCATGCTTCGTAAAGGGGGAGGAGGCATTTGCTGACGCAAAAGGGCTACATGGCGCGAAGCTTTTGAGGAATACCGGCGGTGAAGTCCCGGGGGAATCCAGAACGACGTAATACTGGGAGAGGCCGACCATGTTATGGAAATGGCATAGAAGACGAATCGGATAGTGAGGCGAGAGCCGGGTTGTCGTTCAGACGTGATCGCCAACATCTCACTGCTGAATGTAATGCCTGCGCGTGGAGTGCCGCACGATGTGAGAGACATGAGACGATGACGGCTGTCACGCTCGGCATATAGTGGGCCGCCGCTGCTAGATGACGGGCGTTTCTGCGGGTGGTTCACGATATGCGAACCTGCTGTTTGGCTGACTGACTGCGCCCTGAATCCTCGAAGGTTTTCGCAAGTGAGGGGGGACCAGGGCTTGCTTGCTTGCATTGGCTGGCGTCTGCAGTGTACACTATGCGCATATGCTTCGTTGGGGGATCATGCACCCGCTCGTCTGAACGTGGTTTGGCGACGGCGATGGGGTGTTATATCAGATCTCTGTTAATCCGCGGCACATCGGTCTGAGAGCATGATGATTTGGGTAGCAGAGACCACTTCACATTCGAGTGCTGATGAGGTGAGGCGGGTGGATTCCCACGCAACCGGCTTGCGTTCGTTTCTCCCTTCTGGGAGAAGACTCGAGGAGCGAACGAAGGGGTTCCTTGGATGGAGCCAAGTCAGCCGACGAGTACGGGATTGGATGGGTGCTGGAATGCATCTTCGGCATGATTGATACTGGTTGTGTCAGTTATCTTGAGGATGATTTCTATCCCTTTATTGCCCATGCAATCCAGGGTTTCAGCTGTTCCGAGCACTGTAGCCCTTGAACAGATATGCCCTGGGTCATGCGCCGTACATAGTTATGTCAGAGGAGCACCGTTGGCTCGCAATACATAGTAGACATTGCCCACGGTAGTTTTAAGGTTTTAGGTTCCCTGTTCATTCAAAAGACATCCAAATGCTCATTGGTTCAGGTCTGGATACCAGACATGATGAAAATTGAGAAGGAAATAGAACGCTGCACAAACAGCGCGTTTCTGGAAGAAAAGGTAAAAAAAAAAAAAAAAAGGATATTGGAGTTGGGGGCAGAAATCGCTCTAAATCGCGATACTCTCACCACTCTCCATGCCCGATCCTGTGAAAGGTAGCAACCGGAGAACTGTTTTGAAATGTCACGACATATTTCATCCTCTTAACTAACTTAATTCATTATTGCAACCCAGGTTATTGTCTACCGAAAAAAATGACCACCTCCTTGCAGTAAACTAATCTCTGGGCACCACTCAGCTATTTCGTCCAAATTCCCCTGTTGCCATCGGTGTGGTTGATGATATCCCAGAGGCTTATCGTGGTACATGGTCTCCACTGCAAACTTCATGGCCTGCTCCGGGGTTGGCAACTTCCCACTGCGTTCCCTGACTTTTGCATCAAACCACTGATCCTCGAATTCGTTTGCACCGAGAGCAACGTCTGGATCACTGGTAATATTGAACATCAACTTTGGGTTACGCAACGACAAGCCGCCGTTGTAACCATGGCCGAATTGAGGAGCGATGGGGGCCCCAATCAGATCCCACTCGAAGAAGTCCTCGATTTGCATGGGAGATTTGGAGCATATCATGCTGTCCGCTTGAAACAACAGCACCCGGTTAAAGGAATACAATTTTTCCCAAATCCAGGGTGATGTGAGGAACACAGAGACCGAGTGGTGCTCTGACAAGCTTGTCTCTGATGGAAGGAATATGACCCGTATCTGATTGTCGTCCATCAAGCGTTTGAAGGCCGGAGAGTCGGGAGGGTTCCAATTTGCTTCAAGTGTCATGAGAACTACCGGCCAGGTAGGTCCCAACACCATGGCAAAATGAAGTACGATTGGCACCAGATTAGGCACTTTTGTAATGTCCGTCTCGATGATGACGGCGACGTTGCTGCTTTCTCGGGGTTGACGTGCACTCAGAGCATCTGAGGTGTAGAAATCGTCTCCGATAAGGACATTCTGAACACCACCACGCCTTGCGAGGTAGCCGCTGTGCTCCGAGGTTTTTTCCTGCATCAACATATGTCAGTGGGTTGCAAAAGAAGGACCGGTCGATCCAACAAAGTCATACCTTGAATACCTTCCAGATTGTCAGTAGCAAAATGAAAACGACGATGATTATCAATTGAGTGCGATGCTTCCGCTTAAACTTGCCATGGTCCCAAAAAGGATGCTTACTGGTCAACTTGAAACCCACGATGGAGACCATGGTAAGAACAAGTGAACTGTAGAGAGAATGGACAGTAACCAGGAGAATGCGTCAGCAATACATGTAAATGGATTGATACTTTATGCAATCAGAACATGGGATTTTTCGGCGATCCCACTCGAGCTTTAAGCCCACTTCTCTTATACTTCTTGTGTGTGTCTCTTCTTGTTATTTGAAGCCAGGACTGTAATCAGATGGCGCGACGGAGGGCGCGCCTCTTTGTGCTGTCAGCCGTCTCCTAAGTCCTCTCTTTTTCAGCTCCCTTGTCGGACTTCCACACACAATCGCATTTGGCATGAGGCTGTCGTGCTGCCATTCCTCACTTGTCTCCCGGCATGGCCACTAATGAATCTAGAATCAATTTACTGATTCGGAATGGGAATCGCGTGCTTATTTACGCCTCGATTTACGCCTTGTTGGTGCGGACAGAATCCAGGGCGGCCGGGGTTCACTAAAAGCTCCCTTGGCAATCACTTGGTGGAGTCTATCCCTCCCTTGATTAACGACAGCACAAGAATTATCAGGTTCTGTTTCCCTTGTTTCTCTGGTTCCCCTGTGTATGTGTTGGGTGATAGCGGTGGGCGGTGGTATATGTTTCTTTGCACAGTATGCTGAGAAACGCAACCCTTCTTCTCTTGGCAAACTAGTTAACACCGCCTTTCACTCGTAGTCCCCATAGGTGGCCATAGAGGTTTCTCTGGGTGCCATCCTAGCCCTCCGAATATTTCCCCGTGACAGTCATACGGCAGTCAACAAGGTGCGCCTCCAGGCGGGCAAACTGCGAAGGAAAAGTTAGAAGGGAAGAAGACAATACGATCCTTGAAAGTTTATTATACCCTCTATCTGAATCGCCTCGTTATCTCTGAGACAAAAGAATATTTCCTACAGACAGAAGTAGGCGCTAAAGAGAGACAGTCTTCTAACGAAGTACCACGCTAGCCAACATTCAAGGTTTGTATTGTACGATTCTTGATGGCTGGATCGGACATCATCCATTCCGCGGCAAGCCACACGCCCCTTTCAAGGGCAGATCAAGCTATGTACCGTCTCGAAAGTTGAGGCAAAAGAATGCCCCCTTTCTGATGTCTAGATTAGTGAGCGCACTTTCCTCATGGCGTGGCTAGTCGCTTGGGTGAATTTGTTCAAGGAAAAAGGAAGGACAAAAAAGGAGGAAAAAAAGGAGGCGAGGAAAGAATGCCCGCTAGCGATAGGTAACGTGGTATGGTCGGGGATCTTTCAGATCCAAAGCTCATATGTAGGCTGCGTTTCTGCACCCTCGCCGCATGTGATATACTTTTTCCTTTTTGTCGAGGCTCTTTTTGTACTTTTTGGGGAAATACCAGAGGCTATCTGGTCGTTCCAATGTTCTCGACCATTGGTTATCGAGTTGCTGCCTACCGCGCAATCATGATTTTGATGATTGCCGCAGCCCTGCTATTTCTTACCTTGCCGACAGAGTCATTAGTATGTTCATGGTCTCGAGTACGTGGCTCATAATTCACCACTGACTTCTACCAGTATGGATCGCTTCAGCAAGTTTACCAGGACCCTCATGTAGAGGCTCCCATCCCCCCAAAGACACCGGACACAACGAAATCGCCGAATCGACTTTTGGTACTTTATACGTATTACGAATCCGACGAAGCACGAGAGAACATCCGCTTTTTTATCGAGCATGGCTTGCACTCGGCTGCTGATTTCGTCTTCATTTTCAATGGTGAGACGGATGCGAGCGAGATGGTGCCACGCACAGAACCAAATATTCGGGTCGTCAGTAGGAACAACACTTGCTTCGACTTGGGAGCCATGGGAGAGGTTCTGCGGTCACACAATCTATGGAAAAAGTACGACCGGTTCATCACCATGAACGCCAGCATACGGGGTCCCTTCCTTCCATATTGGAGTAAGAGTTGTTGGTCCGACTTGTATCTTGATCTGATTACAGATGAAGTCAAGGTAATCGATTTGATTGGTGCGCTGTTTCATCTGAATCCCAGCCTAATTGACGTGGCACGTAGCTTGTTGGAATGACTGTCAACTGTTCTCCTCGATATCATGTTCAATCCATGATCTGGGCGACAGACACGATCGGCATGGGGCTACTCCTTGACCCGGAATTGAGCAAGCCTTCCGAATCAGATTACTGGGGCACTCCAGACGACGGTGTTGGGCTGAGCGGCTGCTACAACGAATATAACCAGGCTGTCCACGCCGAGATAGGAAGCACCTCGATCATTACGAAGGCTGGCTACAAGGCCGACGCCATGCTGACGTCCTTCCACAAAGACACCGATCCCGAGACATACTGCGCTTCCATTATGCCGAATGTTCAAGATACTCTTAGAGAAGGAGCATACTTCGGCTTCAGCGTCCATCCGTACGAGACGATTTTCCTCAAAACGAACCGAGGGATCAGTCCTTCGCTGGTCGCCTCTTTCACTCAATGGTCGGATGATGCGGGATACTCAAGCTACGAGAGATGCAAAGCATAGCCTTCATTGTCAAGAAATTCAAAAGAATTCCAAAGTGTCCCGAAAAAGTCGTCCACGAACACGAGATGGTAATATCGGAGAGATGACAGCTCGCGAAGTTGGCGACGGGCCACGCTTAATTATGCTCCATCGACCCGAAGGCAGGGAACGACTCATGCTCGAGGCCGTCACTGGGACATCAAACTTGCCTCGGATAAACAAAAAAAACATCTCGTCTCGACACAGATCAGACCTTTCTACCAATGGTTCGCTCAGAGAGTGATGCTTCACCGCCGCGCCGACGCGAGCCTACGGAGTTTTTGTATGGCCAAAGACCACAAGGTTGACTAGGATGTTGATTGACGGATGTTATCTTTTGGTTCCAGCCGCTCTCGCGAGACGGAAGTCGGCCCTTGGCCAATGTCACGTAAGGGATCGCCTGCACGTTTTTGTAGCCAGGCATGCCCAGCGCTCGTAGATAGATTAATCAAGACACTTCACGCAGGTTATGAACCCTCTGTACCCTAATCCATCTGCTAGAGCATAAGGTTATTCCTAAGTGGCTCTTGAGGCTCTGCTCTAATTCTCTAGCGATTGCTGCAGGGCGCTTGGATCCACGACCGCCACCTGGGGGCCGTGAGCTGTCACCTTTTTTATGCGGTTAGTCTAGACGAACGGGACTGTGAGCTAACATGGTTACGTGAGGCGAGTGTTTGGTTGTTCGAGAAGTTAAAAAAAAAGTGCCGAGCAAGTGGGGGTGGGTTGTAAGTGAGGAGGATTCGAACCGTTTAAGCTGTTCGGTTGCAGTGGTCTGAACATTGTGGTTCTGTGGTCTGAGAAAGACGGGGGTTTTAGTGCTTGTCTGCTGGTGGTTGTGGTGGTGGTGCCGGGGTTCTGGGACAAGGGGGCTGATACAGTTTAACCAAGATCGACGTCGAGGGGACGGTTTTGGGACGAAGAGGAAGAGGACGACGCCGGTTTGGAGATTTGTGAAGCTGCAGCGGTTCGCTCTGCCGAGTTGAATGACGGGGGGCTGCATTGAGGCATGTAAGGTAGGTTGGCGAGGCGCGGGAGGTTGCTGGCGTTGAGCGACATAACGGGGTGCCTCAACATGATGTATGTGTGACGCCTGTAATAGAGCTTGGTGGGTTGAGGTGTTGAGAGAGAGGACTGAGCACACGATGATAGTTACGGCAGCCTGAGCCGAGTTGATCAGATAATAACTGCGAGCGCTGCAACTCAAAAGTCGCGGAATACGAGCCCTGGAGGCAGGCTTAAGCTGGAATACGGTCCCACTCAGGGTCGTCCTGATGGCAATTAAACTGCGGCCGGGAGCGAACAGGACCGTGAGTGAGATTTGCGAAGTTTATTTGGGTTGGACTTGGCTTCCCGGAGTAAGCGAGGTGTCACTGGGCTGAAGAGGATCATCAAGTTGGAGAAGCTTTGGTTCGTTGTTGCGACACACTGCTGTCTGTGTTGCGCTTGTCTGCCATCTTGCTTGGTTCCCCCCTTCCGTGCGGCTTGCTTCAGGTTTGTGTGCGTGTGTGTCGTTCAGCAATGCAGATGATGACGGGCCATCCCACGCGGGCCCCGAATTCTTCAGCGGTGGCTGTGCTCAGCTCTCAACTGAAGGGGGCTAGACTCGAAGGGGAGTAGGACACCCGCGATTGGCAGCGGTGGTGGTGCGAGGTCTGTGGTGTTGGCGGATGGGAACCACTCTAAAATGTTCGATGAGTTGTTTTAGCCTGAAGAGTGGAGGAATTGGAATGAGGGCGCGCGATCTGCTGGACCATGGATGTTTATCTGTCGCTATTCATAGATGCGGGCTCATGAGGTTGGTGCCCGATGAAGGAAGCAATTGGTTATGCCCTCCTGCACACACACGCACATAATGATATTCGTCTCTGATTCTGTTTTTGTACGGTCCATGTACTTCATCTTACGTGTTGGATTGTGTCGCAGCTCTGGCGGCGCATATCAGCATTCTTCGGTGGTGCTTCGCCTCCGAATCCGCGCGTCGCAAACTGCCAGACACATTTGAGCTAACCAACACAGCTCGCTTCAATGTGCTGTCTTGTCTCGCAAGGCTGGCTGCAGGTTCCGTTTGCATCTGCCGGGCAAACAGGACGAAAGCGCACCACGGTTGCCCAACTGCAGCTGCAACAGCTACTCCCAGCTGGGCTGACTGCAGCAGCATCCAATGTCAATCTGCAAGACCCAACTGACTTGAACGTTCTTGTCCGTGCGACGTGCAGAGGGAACAGCGGAAGCAGCTTCCTCGCTCTCAGAGTTTAGTAGTACTGCGGTAGGAGTTTGGCTGCGCTAAGGTTAAGGCACAGTAGTCTGGTCTCGTCTCGTCTTCCGATCCCGAGACATTCCATTGCAGATTCCATGCTGCTTCCAGATCAACTTCTTTTTTTTTTCTCTGTTTTTTTTTCTCTCCGTCCGTCCGTCCGTCTCTGTAGACTTTTTGTCCGGACTCTTGTCTGGTGGTCGCTGGACCCTGACGTACCTTGCCTTGCCTTGCCGCCTCCAGGCTCCAGGTAAGGTACCATACCAAGCAGAGCAACCCTCGTCCAGCCCACTCGCCATCACCCACAGCTCCCCTCAGGCGCCACCCCCGTCGCCCCGGCTGTCTTTGAGCTGCTTAGCGGCCTTTACCCCCCTCGTCCTCGTCCTCATCCTCGTCCCTCTCGTCCCACGTTATTCCGTCCTCCGTGCTCCCCGGTCACTGCAGCTCGACACACACAGCACACCACCACCACCACCACCACCACCACCTCTCGCCGCGCTCATCCGTGTGCACCGTTCGAGGCCACATTTCTTCCACACGATACCCATCACTTCCCCGTACTCACGAGTCACATTGGACGACCCATCCTTCCCATCTTCGAGCTTCCCTTCTCGCATGAATCTCCCCCGTTTCACCCCCTGCCTCTCCACCTGATCAGATTCCCAAAGAGCCAGCGCCCGGGAACCTGCCTCGACCAGAGACTGCCACCTCGGCGAACACAGACTACACCACCACACAGCATACCGAGCAATCACACGTCCGACGCTCGAAACCACCGACCTCTTGGAACTTCCTTGTCCAACCCCCCGATTCAAGCCTCCCGCCGTCGCCACTGGAGCCCCGAATCCTCGTATTACCACTCCGTGACACTTGCGCCGAGTTGCCAAACTCTCCCGATCCCTCAAAATGGCCGACGTCCGCTCCCCCTCCGACGACAACTTGCCTGCAACCAACGAAGAGCAGCGCGATAGAACGAGCAGCATGTCGCTCGGAAACACAGAAACACCACCACAGAATGGCGCAAATGGCCCCGCGAACGGCGCCTCCGCTGCCGCCGCCGCCGCCGCCAGTGCCGAGACACCCTCGGCGCCCAACCCAGAAATCTCGCGCCAGGTCCAAGAAGTCCTGTCGTCCGATGTAAGGCGGCCGCATGCCGTATTCCCACAATCCGGACGCTGACAAGCATGCAGATTGGCGTTTCAACCATGTTGAACCAACTGAAGGCGAGCATCGCGTCTGCAAAGGTGAGCAACGCTGGTCCATTCGCAAGTCGCTGCGACCGCTGACGCATACCCCGCCAGGAATTCGCCCTCTTCCTCAAGAAGCGATCACACATCGAAGAAACACACGCGTCCGCGATGAAGAAGCTGTCCCGCATGAGCCAGGAGACCATGCACCAGCCCGAACACAAGCAAGGCTCCTTTGCCCAGGCTTACACCGAAATGATGTACATCCACGAGCGCATGGCCGAGAACGGCATCCAGTTTGCCGTTTCACTGCACCAAATGCACGACGACCTCATCGAGATGGCCGCCATGGCCGAGCGCAGCCGGAAAGGATGGAAGGCGAACGGCTTGGCGGCGGAGCATCGCGTGGCAGACCTCGAGGCCGCTATGCGCAAGTCAAAGGCCAAGTACGACAGCCTGGCAGAGGAGTACGACCGCGCCCGTACCGGCGACACCAGCAGGAACAGCGGAAAGATGT
Source organism: Colletotrichum sp. SAR11_240 (assembly GCA_025328625.1). NCBI lineage: Eukaryota > Fungi > Ascomycota > Sordariomycetes > Glomerellales > Glomerellaceae > Colletotrichum > Colletotrichum sp. SAR11_240. Next base: position 127,687 of record JAKMXA010000125.1, on the reverse strand, counting down.
TCAGTTTGAAGGCCAAGTCGGGGCCGCAACACGAGGAGGACCTCTTGAGGAAGGCACAAGCCGCCGACCAGGACTACCAGGCCAAGGTTCAGACATTGCAGAGCGAGAAGGCCGAGTTGATTGCGAGGACAAGACCCGAGGCTATTGCTGCGCTCCAGGACCTGGTTAGGGACACAGATGCCGGGCTGGCACTTCAGATGCAGAAATTCGGTAGGTGATGTTGATCATCTTGGCCAATTTGAGCTAACATCTTGGCAGCGTCCTTCAGCGAGAAGCTCCTTTTGAGCAACGGCCTTAGTATTAGCCCACTCAAGGGACAGGGTTCTGGAGGAGGACCGCGCAGTCTCCGCGAGGCCGTCATGGCCATCAACAACGAGAAGGACCTGAGCGACGTTCTGATGAGCCACCACTCCAAGCTACCGGCGAACAACGAGATCAAGTACGAGAAGAATCCCATCTTGGCGACACCTCGCAATCCCAACATGAGCCACCAGCCGAATGCCTCAGTCTCAAACGTGCCGAAGATGACGCCGAGCGGTCCACCGCCTGCGCAGAATCAGCAGCAGCAGCAAATGCCGCCTCCCGCCAGGCCAAACAACTTTCAACCGCCCGCCGAGTCCCCGTCGAGCTTCCAACCACCTAGCATGCCGGCAGCTCAACAGCAGCGTCCTTCGTCTCAGCAGCAGTCTGCCCCTCAGCCGCAGCAGCATGGCCGTAGCTTCAGCACTAGCAACATGCTGAACCAGCAGCCCAGCCAGCAGCAGCAATTCCAGGCCAACCGCAACTCTGGAGTTCTGCAATCGCGGTACAATGGCGGCGGCAGCACCGTTGCCTCTCAGGGCCCGCCACAGCTCGGGGCTTTGCCCTTCCAGACTTCGCAGAGTCAAACGCCCCCTCCGCAACAGCAGCCCACTCCGCCGGCTCAAAGCCAGTACCAGCAGCCACCTCAGCAGCGGCAGCAGGGTAACCCCTTGCAGCAACACCCTGCCCAAGGGCCGCCTCCCGGAGCTCCTCAATACCAAGCGTACAACAGGCAGTCTCCTCCTCTTGCCGGCAATAACTCGGCACCAGCGCCCAACCCCGCGAGGCCCGTATTCGGGCTCACCTTGTCCCGCCTGTATGAGCGGGACGGTCTGCCCGTGCCTATGGTCGTCTATCAGTGTATCCAGGCAGTGGACCTCTACGGTCTTGGCGTTGAGGGTATCTACCGCCAGTCTGGTTCGTTGACGCACATCAACAAGCTCAAGACCATGTTCGATACCGACTCCAGCAACCCTGCGCTTGATTTCAGGAATCCGGAGAACTTTTACCACGACGTCAATAGTGTTACGGGCCTGTTGAAGCAGTTCTGCCGCGATCTTCCTGACCCCTTGCTTACTACGGAGCATCACAGCGAGTTGATTGAGGCAGCCAGTAAGTTTCACCAATGTCCCCAAGTCTTCCCTTTCTAACACTGCCAGAACACGACGATGACATTGTCCGCCGCGACTCGCTGCACGCAATCATCAACAGCCTGCCCGACCCCAACTACGCCACCCTGCGCTCTCTCACCCTCCACCTCCACCGCGTCATGGACAACTCCCACGTCAACCGCATGAACTCGCACAATCTTGCCGTCATCTTCGGTCCCACCGTCATGGGCACCGACCCGAGCACGAGCATTGCCGACGCGGGCTGGCAGATCAAGGTTGTCGACACGATCTTGCAGAACTGCTACGAGATCTTCGACGACGAGTAGACGGCCCACCGTCGTAGTTCTTCGCTTTAGCGTGTTTCCAAAAGCAAAAAAAAGCATCATGGCGTTGGCGGATCTTCCATCTCTCGCTTTGTACATTCTTGCCACCCTGGTCGGACCGTACATATGAACCACGCATATCCTGGGCACATATATAGCTTGCGTCCTCATGCGGCTGGAACGCTCCCCCTTTCTACTTCCCACTCTTCAGGTATCTAGCGAGCAGGATGCAAAATATTCGGACCACTGGCCTTTTTTTCTACTCTCACCTTGTTTTCCCTTATTCACGGTCATTGAGCGTAAACTGAGGGGGCGGCGGCGTTGGGGAGGTGGGTGGAAATGGTCTTCTGTATTTGTTTTCTCGCCGTCTTCGATCGGTCGTCTTTTTTTTCAGGGATACCACCGTAGGTTTTCTGCAGCACAGCGTTGCGTCCTCCTTTTATAGCCAATCCTTGCTGCCGTTCATATCTCACTTGACCATGTGATGCCATGTGATGTTTGAGGGGCGATGGTTTGATGGAGGCGTGAGCCATTCTTCATCTTCGGAGCGAATGTGAGTAAAGCACGACAGAAGCCAGGAATCTGTAGACCGAGGGTGAGTGAGAGGAACTCACCTCCCGAGGAAATGCAACCTAGAGTCAGGCAGCCGTCCTAGATCTTCACCTTGGATGTCACCTTGGACTTCACCTTGCAGCGCTGCGCGGTATTTCAGGAGGTTAGTGCCCGAGATTTCCCAACAGCCCGAGTTGGAATAAATGGCCGTGAATATGCCCAGTATGATAGAACTAGTATGCCAGCTGAACACAGAGATCATGCTTATCCCCTCGAGAGCCCAGGGTTCGAATCCTCGTGCTCGATTTCATTTTAGGTTTTTCGTTCTTTCACCACCCTCCCCTTTGTTTTGAAAACAGTGGCAGGCCTGTCTTTGAGTATTAATTATTCCATTTTTTTGCGCATGGATTGAACTCAGCAAAATGTTGTCTTGGGTTGTGTTTTGTTTGCTACATCAGAACTGCCTAGATTGCCAAATCACGAGCAAGGGGCCGAGTACCGACGCCTACCAGCCTAGATAGTTGCGTTTTCGATTCTCGACTCCTAGCGGTCATCGCTTTGGCTGTATTCTCGATGGATAATCAGACAGACAGCGGCTAAGCTGTCATGTCACGGAGGTTGACGAAAAAGTCTTCTTACGTTGACAGCGGGACCACCGTTTCCCGCTTCGTTCATCAAATGTGTTCAACGAAGTTAATTCGGTTTCTTCTGCCTCCCGCAATGGCGAGAAATGCCGTCACTGGTACTGACATGGAAATCCACAGTCTCCCCATCTGTTTCTGGGTACGATGGGAGCTTTGCCGTTGTCTTGCTTTGGAGTAGGAGTGGCTTGCCCGCTGACGATTTGTATAAAAGGGGGCCTGGCGGGACATTCTCTGGACGAGCGGGGACAAGGAAATCGATCAGCATTTGGAACGTTACCGCAGCTACCTTCCACTGGCTCCTGCCTCGCCATTAAGCTCATGGCGTTTGGACAGAAGACACATGGTGCGATCTCAAGCATTTGACCTCTGCATGTGGAAGAGTCGAGTATGCGTTGGAATAGCTTAAGGAAAGTTACGAACGATAGAAGCGATTCATGGCTGAGTCTCAAGACAAGAGTGCGAGCGAGCAATGTCGTGTGGGCATTGCTCAGACGCCTCATAAGTTCACTGCCTGCCACTGGCTACGAGCAAGACAAAGAGGACGGAATTGCGTCTGAGAATGAAAACTTGGGTATGAGGCGTATCCCTTCCTTTTCAAGGATGGACTCTTCGTGGAATTGAGCACCGCATAACATAAAGAGAGCTCGCGAGGGATACTCTGTTTGTATTTTGTACCGCAGAGAATGAACTGAACCGCATCTTGGTCAGACACGAAGTCGAATGTGGGCCCTGGTGTCATGTTTTCAGTGCTGCTTTGAGTAACAGGAAAATACGAGTGGCTACATGATGGAGGTACTCGCGGAGTGTGTGGGATGAATACCATCTCGGCGGTGACGATGAATACCTGGGTAAACCGCAATCCGAGGTCAGTCAAGATGGAGGCAATCACTAGGATCACGATATCTTTGAAACTTGTTCGTATCGGCGAACGATCATGGCAACGCGAATGCATTGTGGAATCAGTCATACCGGTCAGACACGGCTGTTTTATAGAGCTTGCTTTCGCCATTGTCGGTGTGATGGAAGTCCACGACGTTGACGTTTCTACCAACGACAGCTTCGTATAAATGCCGTTATCTTGCAACAAATGCTCTCAGATTCATCAATTATTTGATAAATAACCAAAGGGTCTTTGCTGCCTTTGCTTACGGTCACATTCGGGGTGCCGACTAGTCTCCATCATCCCATGTGAACTACCATTCGACCTTCTCCCTCTACTTATCACCAGCGGAATACACCTCAAGAGATGCTAATGATAGACCATGAACGGTCAAACCGGGGTAACAGGTCCATAAGAGTTGGGATTTACGCACTTAACCTTGGACATCTTCGGACCAGGGCGCAAAGCAACGACTCGTGTAGCTTGAGAGAGATAACTTTCAATTTGGCCTGGAAAAGCACTCTGAGGTGGTTGGCACAGCATTATTATACTCCTAGTGAGACCCCGTAGGTGTCAAGAAAGAGTCTTGAACACATCGCTGGGCGCTGCTTGAATGTCACTCTGTGGCTCTGACATGGTATATAAATCCATGCCAACTTGACATCTCAAGTGTTACGGCGTAAAATCACAAGTTGGGCAAATTCTCTGGAGCTGCCAGCCTGCCAGCCTTCTAGCTACTCTGACGCGCTCCGCACCTCATACGGGCCTTCTCTTCACCAGTCCTGATTTAAGCGTGGGGCACCAGACGCACAACGATGACCTTTGTATGAATACATTAAGAATACTCGACGCAAACTGAGCATCAAAGACGATCGAGGATGTTGTTTCGTGCTTGGACCCCAAAAAGCCTCTGCTTTTGATGGCGAGCAACTTCCAGTAGACGGCCTTTAGTTTAGGGTTGAAAGATACCAATAAAGATGCGTCCGATCAATTGCCTGGCTTAGCCTATTCTAAAACTCCTCTATTATTTTATACTTATCCTCTGCCCTTCAATTTACTGAACTTGATCGTATTCAGCATACTTGGAAGTCAGAGGACATCAACGAGCAATGCCTCACGCAACATACATTACTGATAGTTACCTAGACGACCCTTATGTATGGAGAAATCTCCAAATAAGCTAAGGACACTTACAAAGCATGAAGAAAGATCATATATAGCCCATCTAGCAACTGTCATCACTCAAGCAGGGACAATACATGAGGACAATCATTGCAGCCCATACACACCACCATTCAGAACGGCGCCAACTCTGCCTCAATCAAGCGCCATATCTCTTCTTTTGTAGACGATGATTCTCTGTGGGGGCGTCGAACAATCCGAGGTTTCCATGGGCTTATTCTGGTTCTCATAGTTCTACGATTATGTGAGAAGAAGCCGGTGGACGAAGGTGAGCACATGAGAGAGCCGGGGTCTCGCATGTTAGCCTTCATGGCAGCATCCTCTAAAGCACTGTAATATACACCATAATGGTCCAGGGAATCGAGTGAAGCTAATAGTTGAGACGCAAGCCGTCCAACGTAGGCGATAGGTGCTTCTATGCTTTCCATCACCAATGAAAAGAAAGATGATTCAAATATTAATTGCGGACAGATATCTACTCCGTCCAACACTTTAGTCCCTCTACCGGTAAAATCATCTTTTCACTCTCATACAACACAGAAAGACCTCAGACAACCTGGCAAGACTATTTTTGACACTCTCGTTCCAAGCATGACACAGTATGGTATACCTGCCAAGGAATTGGAGTAGAAGGGCAAACTGTTCCTGAACTCTGGGTTTCGAAGAGCAGATAGTGCGAATTTGCTTGCCTATGATTTGCATGATAGTAAGGTCAACCAGGAGCCAAGGTATTGTCATTACCAAAGTATGGGTGATGATATCAAGAAAGCGAAGAACAGTTCTAACCAGGAACGAGATCAACAGGGCTGCCAGCCATTTCTCTCATCAGGAAGCAGGCGGTACCGTCACTCATGACTGCCGGTCGTTGTCGTCGTCGTCCTCGAGCCTGCCCCGTGAGCCCGTTGGGAAGGATGAAATAAAAGTGGCAGGAGGCCGAGAGATCTATGCAACTTGAACCATCACACATCCTCCAGACACCGACCCATCTCCCAGCTCTTGCCCACCAACTTCTTCCACGCATCGTTCTACTTCCAAGGAAATTACCTATCCTTATGGAGTACATCTACTTCATTACCTTTGCATCAAACCATACGAGACGTATGCTTCCCACCTATTCGGTCACTCATTACTGCATGAGCAGGTGCGAACCGTCCTCATCATAAGACAGACTGCTTTTCCGTCTCTCAAACCACGCCTTCTCCCAGTTCTTTCTACAATAACAAACATTTCAACTCAAGTCACTCCTTACACGTCTATCGACTGAGCATCTTGAAACATAAGTTGCACCTCAACAGAAGTCCCTGTTTCGTCATCCACTTTCTTGCCACCGTTGAGTCTTTTCCTTAACACAAACATACCATTTTGATTAATCAGACATCGTCTCCTACCTGCGCAGCAAAACTTCCGTCTCCAATACCATCCAAGACAGATCTTACTTGTCAGTTTTATACCTTTGGAGCTTACCGGAACTCCTCTTACGTTTCGTTTCGAAATTCTTTGACAGCACAATTCCTTTCTCTAGCTTCTTTCCAAGGCCCTTGCTGACAACACATCCATCACCATGTCCGCAACCTCTGCTCAGGATCCTCCAAGATGCAAGAAAGGCTGGCTGAAATGGGCCAAGGCCCAAATGCACCCAAAGTACGCCGAAGTACATGACTTGGACTTCCAACTCCGCCGAATTATCAACACCATTTCCTGGGACAAGATACGCAAGAGAGTACTCGTCACTCAGGAGCCGTCATACAAGCGACTTCTGACCTTCCTAGGCAATGCTCAGAACCACAGACTGCGCCCGCCTTCGCCGGTGGACTGCGAGGCAGTGAGAATCATGAACGGCGGCGAATTCCCCGAGATCATCTCAAGCTTTCTCAGGAACGCAGGCTGGGAGCCCAGCGCATGCACCGATCCGTTGCTGATTGCGATAGAAAGAGTCTTGCGTCCTCCGCCTCCGCCTCCACCTTCACCAGAGAAGGAGAAGGAAGATCTTGCTCCAAAGGAGCCGATACCTTGGATGGAATGGGCCAAGCGCCACAAGAATCCGGCATTCGATGACGCCCCTCAGCGGGCGGAGCTCGAAGACAACCTCGAAGCCGTGAGATGGAATGTCAAGACCCCAAAGTGCTACAAGCTCCAGCAGCCGTTCATTTTCCTCATGGGACGCTGGGGTCCTGATGGAGAACGCGGACCAGATGACGTGCCCTCTGCCGTTAATCTTGAGGCAACGAGGATCATGAACAACGGCAAGCTGCCTCAAGAGCTGTGCGAGTGGCTTGCCAATGCCGGTTGGGACGCCGAGAAATGCTGCAACCCGAAGCTGTCCATCGCGGAGAAGAAACTCTCAGCCGATCCTCCGACAACCACGCATCAGCAAGAGCCGGCTACCCCCATCCCAGTGGACAGAGATCAAGAGGCCACGAACAACCCTCCGGAGACCCCAGAGGATGATGAGGAGATAACTCCCCCGTCTCCCGAAATTGTCGAGAAAGTTGAAAGACCGCAGACACCAGCACCACCCCAACTATCGAGCTTTGCGTCTTCGTCCAACCATCAATTCGACCCAGATGACTGTCCACGCTTGGAAATGCTCTGGAGATCAACCCCGGCACCGAGAACTGAAGACATGCAGGGAGAAATGCCCCCTCCAAAGATGCAAGCCTCCAAGCGTAATTCGGCTGACGACCACGGAGAATCAGCTCAGCAACCAAAGAGACAGAGAACGAGCATGTTTCCGGGCGATCCTCTCAATGTAGGTGGGTGCTTCACTCCTGGAGGAAGGAGCAATTACCAGACCTTCCCTTCAAGCACCATCCACCCGCGTGGGGTCACCACTCCGCGCCAGAACTTCTTCAACTCCTCATCCACCGCTCAAAACACCAACACCCGAGCGTCTTCCCTGAATAACCTCACCAGAGCACCACCTCCCACGCCTTTCCCTTCAGAAAACTTCGCCAGACCCATCGTCACCCCCTCAGCAGGCCCAACCCTCCCGTCCACACACAAACCCCACCCGGCCGTCCATCCCAGCACGCCAATGCGATCCCAACCTCCAGCCTCAGACCATTCCTTTCCCCCAATCTTCCACGACATGATGTCCAAAATGGCAGACATGAGCGCCGCCGTCACCGTCCAGGTCCAGCTGCGCGACGAAGAACACCACCACCACCAAAACCGCCTCCGCCGCGCCTTCCTCGCCGTCGAGCACGCCTCGCGCGAAGTCGGACGCGCCGGCAACGCCTTCGACATTGCACGCCGCGACCTAGACATGGCCCTCGAGCAGCAGAACATCACCATCGCGGCGCTGAAGACACTCCTGGACGCCGATGGAGCTGAGATGCAGCCGGTACAGTAAGAACGCCGATCTCATGGAGTCGTTTATTCGTCAGCAGCTCACACTTTTCTAACCAGTCTTGACGAACCCGAGGTCCCTACGCGCGAGCGAGAGTCTTGCCTCCCGCAGCTCTTCGGTACGCTTTCGAATTTCAGCATTTTTATGGTTCTACATGTCGCCCACACGTTCATTCTTCTCGGCTACTTCCTCACGCAGGGATGCCTCAATTTCTTCAAATATCTTCGAAAGGTCTAAGGGAAGGAGCCACCCGAGTTTTCTTCACCAAAGTTCGACAGCCATTTCGTCGATAACCCAACATCATCTTCTTTCACCAAATATTTCCTCGGCACCATCGGCACTAGAGCAGCAGGGGAGGCACCGGTCGGTCAAACACTTAATTTCCAAGACAGTTACGGAGTTCGGCGTTAAGTCTGGCATTTGCAAAGGAGCGGCAATTGTATTTTAGTGGCCACAACCGAAGGAGCCGATGACGTTTCCTTGGTTTACAGTGCTTTCTGAAATTCTCCTAATGAGATCCCCGGCAGCGGTTTTCCCAGTTCATATTCATACCAGCATCGTTGTCACGGAAGCATCAATATTAGACACGCTGGTGGGCAGTTACGGAGTTTCGGCGTTGACTTGGCATTGAAGAAGAGGCAATTGTATTTAGAAGCCACACCAATGCAGCTCAGAATGCTTTTCATTGACTCGATTGAATTCTCATCCTAATGTAATGTTTGTGCCCGCTTCTTTTGTGGTGATACGATACGACATGCCGTGACACCAAGACGAACCACAAGCAAAGAACAAAAAACACCACCAAAAAAAAGCCAAAAAGAATCCACTTGAACCCTTAACCTCCCACCGATCAGACATGGCAACACCAGGGCGCTGCGATTGCGCTTGTCCCGACCACTGGGCCATCTTGCTCTTCTCGCCGGGAGTTGACAACCACGGCAGCATCGGCACCCAAGTAAGGCCATCCATCCGTCCGTCTGCCCGCCCCTTACTCAACCCATGGACATTTCACAATCACGAATCTAATCATTAAAGCAAGCAAGCATTCTTCATCTCAAAAACTTTGTCATTAAAAAAACATCACAGAAACCGGCCCAGGCGGGCAGTAATGAACCTAGACTCCGAGACCATGCAGCTACCACCAAGACCCGGCATAGCCGAGCTCAGCGTTACGAACAAGGTGTATGTGTGTGTGTGTTGTGTGTTTGTGAGAGGGGAGCGGGAGAAATCCAAACGCAGACGGATGCCACGAAACGCGAGATGTTCAATCTCGCTGAAAATTCAAACCTCCAATTTCAAACGTTTTCGTTCAGACCTCCACCACCCTCGTTATGTCATCATCCCATCCAACCGGGAGGCATCTCGAATCTTCCCCGGCGCAAAACACTGGGATGAACACGTCGTGACCAAAAAAACAAAGCAGATTCCAACAGAAACTTTCATCGCATGACTTCCCACTTCATCCCATCATGTCCAGGCGTCCTTACTCATCAATCCTTGGTATTCCCCGCACATGCAGCTTTTCATGACGCCCGCTCACTTTGACATCAAAACAAGTTGAGCAGTAACAATCGCATTTCATTATCCTTGAGTTCAGTTTTCCTCGTCGTCCTCCTCGATCGGGGCGGGTGTGCGCCGTTCCGTCCGGCGCTTGGGTCGGCGGTGTCTCGAGCTGCTGATGTTGCTGGCCGAGTCGTCGGGAGCGAGCTCGAAGTCGTCGCCGCCCATCCAGTCGTCATCGCTGTTGTCCAAATCGCCCTGGGCCCATCCCGGGCGCTCGTAGCCCGAAGACTGGGAGTTGCCGGAGCCGGGCAGCACATCGATACGTCGGCGGCTCTGCAGGCTGTGTGCGAGACCGGCGCCTCTGTTGCGCAGCGCCGTCCGGACAACTTCCGCCCTGAGGTGAAGTGCCTCGAAGGCATCCTCCAGTACCTCCATACCCTGGTAGATCTCGCGCTCTACTTCCGCCAAGACGGCCATCTCCATCTCCTCATCACGGGACACTGCCTGACGGTTCGCGGCGGCTGACATACCGCTCACGAAGGAAGCTGGAGTGGCGCCACGAGAGTACGGGGTGGCGTTGCGAGAAGGCCCTCCAGTCGAAGGTCGAGAGGGGAAGTAGCCGTTCGCGGGAGTAGCTCCCCGGGAGTCGGCGATCGGGGTGTTGACGTCGTCTCCGTCGGCGCCAGACCACAAGAAGCCATCGAATCTTCCCGAAGTCAAGATCTCCCACTCCTGGGTGTTGATATCGGACATTGTCACGACAAGATCGTGGGTGTGAGGGTTCTTGACAAGGTACATTGCGACCTCGGCATCGCGGGGTGTTTGTTGCAAGCGATACAGACGCTGGAGGGAAAGACCGGCCTTGATAACGAAGTCCGGGCGGGGACGGTGAGAGTGAGAGGGTGTAGGGGCTCTCGTCGTGGGCTTGAGCTGGCTAGAGCCGGTGAGAATGGCGTTGAAGTACGGCTGATCCTCAGGGTCCAGGTTCGTAAGCATGGCGAACGTGAGTGTGTCGTCGTCAACGTCTTGTGGCGTCGGGGCGGTCGAGTCACCGCACTTGTTCAACCACTTGTCCACAGCTCCCCTGACCTTCTTAGACCGTTGGAGGTAGTGCTCGCGGAACTCCTCGGCGATATCGGGGTCGATCTGGATGGGCGAGTCGGGACGAGGGGGCAGATCCGCGGCAATGTCCGCAGCGGCAGATCCCAAGGTCGCCAAGTCAAAGGGAGGCCATTGTGGGAGCTCGATGCGGCCGCTAACCCACTCAAGAACCTCGCCCCAGCCCAGGCCGCGGTGCTGGATATCGGGTCCTCTCTCACACAAGACGCAGGTGCATCCATACTCGGGCAGCTCCCGAGAGAAGACATTCTCAAGGCGGTCCAGGAGTCTGCGAGCAACCGATCGGTGACCGGTTGCAACGGCTACCGAGCCATTTCTGTTTAGCACCGAGTTGTACTGATCTAGCAAGTTGAAGAAAGGGGCGAACAGCGTTTGTGCGCCAACGAGAGGGGGGTTGGAAGGCCTGGCGCCATTCTGACGAGGAAGAACAGACAAAAACGTCTTTGGTAGGGGTTGAAGCAGTCCGCCGTTCTGCAAAAGGTAGTCGACTCTAGGCGCCTCGTGGACGTCCAGAGGCGGAGGAGGTGGCGGCGGGGGAGGAGGTCCAGGGAGGTCGGTCGCTGGGGTGCCCGAGGGCGTGATCTCTTCAGCATATACTTGAGCCAATCCAGGGTGCGGCTTCTGGTCCGGCGGCAAGGGCGGGGGGTAGTTCGGGCATTGCGTCGGGGTCTTGGGGGACGAATCCATAACGCTCTCCGGGGACGAGTCGCCATCTTGGATATCGGATCGACGGCTCTTCTTGCTCGACGAACTGCGCTTGGAGGAAGACCTGCTCGGCTTGATGTTGAGGCTCTCCTGCACGCCGGGAGGGAAGGAGGGCGACTTGACGTAGGTGGCCTGACTACTACTCTTGGACTTGAAGCTCACCCGCGATCTCTCGTCGGCTCTAGATCCCGACCTTGAAATCGAAAGGCCGCTCAGTCGCGAGATCGGTCGGTCATCCCTATCCCTCTTCTCGGTTAATCTTGAGCTTGAACGCTCCTTGCGCGACGACTCGGGCGTCTCAGATCGTCTCTTGTCGGACAAGTCTGTCTCGGGCGGGCTGGGAGGCCTCTCCTTGGTCGACACCTTGCGCGAGGCATCGTTTACACTCTTGGATCGGTGGACGTCGCTCTGTCCGAGGTCGGTCGCCTCGGGGGTGAAGGGGTCTCTCTGCTTTTCTTTTTCGGCGACGGCCGAGACGTCATCTTTGCTGCGGACAGCCTCCTTGCTGTGCGCTTTGCTGAAAGTTGGGTAGGGGACGGAAACGCGATCGGTAGAGTTGGTCAGGGAGGTTCTGGCCAGCTCGGGGACGAGGTCGGTCATGGAGGAGGAGCGGTCGTGGCCGCGTTCTCTGTCTCTGTCTCTGTCTCGGTCCCGGTCTCTGCGGTCGCGATCGCGGTCTCGTTCCTCGCGGGTGCGGTGGCGGCGGTGAGAGTGGGAACGCGAGTGGGTGTCGCTTCCGAGGCCGCTGCCGTCGACCATTTTCGATTTCGAGGATCGTGAGCTCACACGGGAGGAGCGGTGTTCCTTGTCGCCCTTGTCGGATCTGAGGCTGCGCTCCGACTTGCTGCGGGAGGACTTCTTCTCGCGGGGGAGCTTGTCAACGTCGTCGACGACGGTATCGACGTCACGGTTTACGGAAGACATGGTGGCTGGCGCATGGATGCGAGCCCGGAAGCTCAGGTAGCTGCGCGGCGAGGCTTAGGCGTGGGCGTGGGCGTGGGCGTCGTCGGGCGACGGGTGAGGAGGGATTGAATAAACCTGTTTGTCGAGGGAGGAGATGGTGGGTGGGAAGGTTTTGGGGCCCGTCGGCGGGCGATCCGTCGTCGAGGTCAAGGTTTTGGACGAGTTTGTGAAGAGGTGCGGGTAGGAAGCAGGCAGAACCTGGTCTGGGGTTCACCGATCAAAAGAGGTTGAAGGCGACTCGGCAGTCGTTAAAAACCGGGGATTGCGGTGACTTTTTTCCTTAGCCCCCCCTGTTTTGAGCGAGCGTTGGTCGATGGTTCAGGGTTCTGGAAGATTTAGTGTCTGTCCCGTCGTCAGTGACGCTCGCCGTCAAGGCTGGTTTCAGCTGTCGGGATGATGTATGGTGAGGTAGGTAGTAGAGCTTCAGGAGCGAGGCAAGAGCGGCCAGAGGAAGACGGAGGAGAGAAGGAGCCGTACGTACGATGGGCGGTGGGCGGTTGCGAGGGAGGAGGTGTTCGTTGACACAAGGCAGCTCGGGCGAGTGTGATTCGACCAAAAAAAATTGAGAATGGAACAGCACACAGCAGAGTACCTTACTCTGTACTGTATCCGTACTGGCCCTGGCGTACCTTCCACGAGTGAGTGTCCTTTCTCTTGTGGTAAGTGGTCTGCAAAGGCAAAGGCAACAACCCCTGTCGGCTGCTGCGTTGCCAGCGTTGGTGCTGCGGGCTTCGATGCCTGGGACGGATCTGGTAGGCTGGACAGGCTGGGCAGGGCCGGCAAGTGTGGATCACCCGTCACTGAAGAGGGAAGGGAACGCACTTTGGGAACGCACTTGGGAAGGGGGTGGACGCGGAGGGCGGTGGGCGGTGGGAAGATGCTGCACACTAGACGCTGGCAACCTGGCCGTCGACGGGCTGGGCTGTGGGGGCGAGTGGGAACCTGTCCCTCCCGTCAGGATGTGAAAGGGCTGGGGCGGTGACACAAGTCACTCACTTTGCTGCTGGCTGCTGGCTGTTGGCTGCAAACTGCTTTCCTTCCCTCTTTCCTTTACTGCTCCCGCCAGAAGCAAACCATAAGACAGACACGGAACAGCTGACTTGCACAGTGGCCAGATCCTGACGTGGCGGGCGCATTCAACTTCCCGGGCTGAGCATTTGGCAGAGTCGCAGGTTTAGTGCAGTGTGTACTGGGCTGAGTGGTGGTGTGTGAGAGGTGAAGTGGTTCAGGTGGTGAGTGTAAGGTCCCTTGAGCCCCACAACGGCCACTGCCAGAAGCTCGGGCCTGGCCCAGATCCAAGTCACCCGGCAAAAAGGTCAATCACTTCAGGCACTGAACCACCGCATCGTCATACGCACTGCAAACTGCACACTGTAATCCTTCATCCGACGGGCGTGGCTGGCAGGCAGTGGACGGTCGTCGGCAAAAGGCGACCAAGGAAGCCCAGCGAGTGGCGCATTTGCCGCATGTTTCCGAAAGGCATAACATTGGCTGAATCTGAAGAAGCCTCCGGGGATGGCGGAAAAGGCCCGTGGGTTTGCGTTCCTGAGCCCCGTCTGAGCTGCTGGTCAAGGCAAGAAAGACACACCTGGAGACGGGTGAGAAGGAGAAGCTTCAGGCACAGATGCTTTACACTACGGCCAAGCTAAGACAGGCAAGCAAGGCAAGCAGGACACCGCCCATTGGATCGCATCTGCAAATCATTGGCCTGTACATCGCATCGCTTTGCTGCAAACCAACTGGTCTTGGGCCCCACGTCAGGTACGCGGAGCTGTCGGCTACTCTGCTTTACACAACGAATGTCTCTGGGTAAGGTAGCAGATGACCATCTGTTCCTGATCGAAGCCGCAGGCCCAAGTAACCTAAGTGGCAGTTCAGTCAATGGTCGCGATGCCATGTCTCGGCCCAAGGCAAACGAGCCACGGGTCCGACACCCGGCGAGACAGCTCTCGTAGCTTCTTTCTGGTACCTCTATGGTAGTAATCCGGCAAACACCATCAAATATCTGCCTCACACAGCTCTCACGTCTCACTTCACCGACCATAGCACCTGTCTCGCAGTTCTAATCTTCTCTGTCTCTGTAAGCCCATTATTTCAGTGCGCACAGCAGGCCACCACCACCACCCATGATCACCAAGATCGGAACTACCCCTCAACGCCGAAAAGAAGGCCGCTTCCTAAAATAAAACACACCTTAACTAAACCCCTCACCAGTTCACATCGGTTGCATGCCCATCCCATCAATACCACATCTCCATGTGTTGCTACCCGCCAACGAATGCGCCAACCCCATCGTCGGGCACCAAGAATGGCCCTTCCCGCCCAATACCCGCGTCAAGCTAAGCGCCCAACCGTGTGTCCCCCCCACTCCACCACTGCAGCCAGCCCGTACCACTCCACCACCATCACCATCACCACCACCGTCACTCTAACCTTGAACCACACGCACACGACAGCAGTACAGACACCAACACCTCAAACCGAACCAACTTCCACCCTCCACCAAGTCTGAACTCACGTCTCTGAACCCCCGTCGGCGGGAATGCATCATGCACTTGAGCTCGGTCGTTTGCGATCGTTCGGGTTCCTGTCCTGGGAGGGGGGGTCCGTCCGTCCGCCCTGCGACGCCGTGTCGTCCATGCTTATCAAATCTGATCGCCTCGACAATCGGACCTCGAATGCGAGACTAAACAATACGATCGCGATAAGGAACTCTAAAATATCATCACCATGCAGCAAGAGGCATGAATACTAACAATTGCTCAATCATATTCGTCAATTCAAATCTCTTCTCTCTTCTCCCCTTCTAAGTAGGAGGAACAGAACGAGACTCTGACCTAGATGCCAAATGCCATCCATATCCATATCCATGATATTCATCTCAAGTGTATGTTATATATGAAAAAATCCAAAAAAAAAAACACAAAAACCCAACGGCTTTTTCTAAAAACCCATATCCATGTAAGTCTTTTTTCTCATCAACTCCGTGAACAAAAGTCTTTGCCCACCCAGTGTGTTCATTTCATCTCTGATACGCTATGCCCCTCCCAAAAACGAATGCGCCTTCCCTTTACAATCTGTCAAGCAGACCCTGGCTCTCGAGGAGCAGGACGATCTGGTGGACGATGGAGCGCACAGTCTGCTTCTCAACGTCGACGACGAGGTCGGGCTTGGAGGGGGTCTCGTAGGTGTCGTCGACACCCGTGAAGCCCTTGATCTCGCCGGCGCGCGCCTTGGCGTAGATGCCGCGCTTGTCCGTCTTCTCGGCGTACTCGAGGGAAGTCGCGACGTGCACGAGGAAGAAGGGCCCGCTCTTCTCGACGAGCTCGCGCGCTTGCCTGCGCGCGTCCTCGTACGGCGCGATGGGCGCCGCGATGACGGCGGCACCCGCGCGGGTCAGCTCCGACGCGACGAAGGCGATGCGCTGCACGTTGCGGAAGCGGTCCTCGCGGCTGAAGCCCAGCTCCGACGACAGCTCGGAGCGCACCGTCTCGCCGAGGAGCAGGGACACGGAGCGGCCGCCGCCCTGGTTGAGCGTGACCTGCAGCGCCTTGGCGATCTGGTCCTTGCCCGAGTTGGTGTAGCCCGTCAGGAAGATGGTGAAGCCCTTCTGGGCGGGGAGGGGGTTCTGCTCGCGCAGGACCTTGACGACCTCCGGGTAGGAGAACCAGGCGGGGATCTCCTTGCCGGTCTTGAGGCGGTTGCGCAGCTCGGTGCCCGAGATGTTGGCGGTGTGGGTGCCGGCGGCGATCTCGTTGGCGGGCTGGTACTCGTCGCGGTCGGGGATGTAGATCATCTCCTGGAACTCGACCATCTGGATGCCGAGCTCGTCCGAGTACTTCTGGACGGCGTGCTGGGCGTCGTAGGGGCCGTAGTGGTCCTTGCCGTTCTTGTTCTTGCCGGGGCCGGCGTGGTCGCGGCCGACGATGAAGTGGGTGGCGCCGTGGTTCTTGCGGATGATGGCGTGCCAGATGGCCTCGCGGGGGCCGCCCATGCGCATGGCGAGGGGCAGCAGGGCGAGGGCGGCCATGCCGTTGGGGTATCTGGGCAGCAGGGCCTTGTAGACGCGGACGCGGGTGAAGTGGTCAATGTCGCCGGGCTTGGTCATGCCGACGACGGGGTGGATGAGGACGTTGGCTTGTTGGGAGCGGGCGGCGCGGACGGTCAGCTCGCGGTGGGCGCGGTGCATGGGGTTGCGGGTCTGGAAGGCGACGACCTTGTTCCAGCCGAGCTTCTCAAAGTGAAGCCTCAGCTCGGCGGGGGTGTAACGCAGGTCGAGGAAGTCGTAGTGGGCGAGGCGCTGGATGGCCTCGAGCTTGCCGCCGACATAGAAGTCCTCCGTGTTGGAGAAGAGGTGCTTGACGCCGGGGTGGGTGTCGTCGTCGCTGCCAAAGACCTCAATGGCCTCGACGGTGCGGTCGGGCTTGTAGACATCCTCGACGGTGAGGATGGCCAGGTTGCGGTCGTCTCTCAGGTCGCGCAGCGTGATGCGGGCGCCGGGCTTGATGGAGAGCTCGTCAATGGTCTTCTGGGACACATCGAGCGTGATGGGCATGGAGAAGAGGTTGCCATCGGCGAGGCGGTTGTTCTTGACGACGCCGTTGTAGTCCTTTTCGGTCATGAAGCCTGCGATGCGGGAGTGCCTCGGTCAGTTCACGGTTCCCACTGTTTTTTTCCCACAGCGCAACGTAATCGTGGGGCACAAATTGCCCCTCCAAAAAATCATGGCGGGGTCGTCTCCGTCCAGCAGCAGCAGCGGCAGCCGCAGCAGGTAGCAACAACCCCACCATCGCAGGCAAGCAAGGAAGCAGCAGCAGCAGCAAAACACACAACGCACCTTCGAGGGGGGAGAAGCCACCGTTGAGCAGGAGCTCGAGATCGCAGAGGTGGCGCTCGGTCAGGACGAGCGAGGGGAGCTTCTCGGACTCGGCGAGCAGCTCAGCGGAACGCGGCGCATCGCGCGCGAAGAGGTCCTTGAGGACACCGCCGTGGGGAGAGTTGGCCATTGTGTATGTGAAGTGTTGAGAGTAGTTGCGCGGGGCAAAGACAAGACTCGGGATTGAGCAGAAACAAAGACGCTAGAGGGGGTATACGAAGCTCCTGAAAAGCTCAGAAGAGACACAATACAACCAATTGGCTTGGTCGAGGGAGAGTTGCAGAGGAGGAAGAGGACAGAGACACAGGAGAGAACCAGCAGGAGGAAGAGACAATGCGGCAGAGCAGAGGGGCGCAACGGTGTCTTTTTATTTCCTCAATGCGAAATGCGGGCTCAACACGTAAAGAGAAAAAAAAAATTGTCCCTCAAGTGTCCCCCGGCGTGAAATCGGCGTTGCTGTCGTCTGCGGTTGCTGGTGCTGCATGCCCATTGTCCAAGGTAAAAATGGAGGCTGTTTAGCTCAAATGACGTGATCGCTACCTTGCAGATGTACCCCCCCTTGGCGGCGTGTTTAGCACTCTGTAGCGACGCATAAGTCATGTATCGCCACGATACGTGCCCGTAAGATCCATCCTCCCCGTCCCAATGGAGATGGCCATTTTCGTGGTGCAGCCGCGGGAGGGATAAAAAAGTCTGAACCCACGCATGGCTGACACAATGAACCCCGATGACGACCCATGGGAGATCCATGGAGCCGTGGGGTCCCTTTCCGTTGTTGTGTCGCAAGTCTTCTTGAGCGGCGGCTCGGTCTTCCGGCATCCATCCGTTGCACACCGGAGACACGACGGATTGGTAATGGGCGCAAAGGTTTGTAAGCCCGCCGCGAGAGAGACAACACCTTGTGGTTGCTTGTGCCTTGTGTTCTGAGCTACGCCTGGCCAGCTGCAAGAGAAACAACCTTAACAGGCGCCAGCTGCGATCAGACGACGAGACAACGACGTGGTGTCCTGCCGGGGTCTGGTTCGCGGTGCGTTGATAGAGCGAGATAATTACCCCGCCAAATGTGGCTTGTTCACCGAACTCGTCCTTCAGGGTCCCCGCGCCACGCTGTCTTCCCTTAGCCCAAAAGCCAATTGCGAAGCATGACCACGTTTGCTAGAAGAGACATGCAGCAGATTCGTCAAAGTTGCAATCCCAGCCTCGTCTGGCGTGCTGGTGCCGAGTCTCTTGGCTGCGGGCTAACCACCTGTTCAACTGAACCTCCTCCCGCCCAACTCGCGGGACGGGCTAAGAGCACCGAGGAGCTACTCGCCTTGGCAAGACATACCAAGAAGCAAACCGCTCTGTATCATACAGGGAAGCAGCGAGAGATATCTGGTTCCAACAGACTTGTCTGCGGTGATGATTATGTCGTGATCCCACCGCGTCCAACGTCCTGCTTGGCGCAGTCACATGTGGCGTTTGCGTGTCTTACAAAGCCGCGCTTCATTCCAACCAACATGAACCCAATATTCTGGATCAGGATCCTCGACAGCAGCAAGTTTGACAGCTCGCAGATCATGCCCGCTTAACCTTGATCCCAAGTCTGCCTCCCATCGCTCCAGCGAAAGCATGGACAAACGTCGTCGGTCAGCTCGGTCAGGGCTGGTGGGGTACGGATAGACCCCCCCGACGTCCGCGGCGATCGGCTTAGCGGCTGTCGGTTCGCGGTTGCCGGGGCCTGCGGGGTCGGACCCGATATCGCTAGCGGTACACCGAGAGCCATCATCTCCAGTTTTTGAGCTGCTGCGCGGAGATGGGCAAACGATGGCACGCCGCGCATTTTGCCTGGTCAACGATGACATTCCACGTCCACTTTTCGGCTCCGTGATTCTCCACCGTGACACCCACCCGTCGCCAACATTCTAAACGCTAGATCCAGTTCCTGACGATCCACTGACGCAATTGGCCAATCGACTGGAGATGGCTGGCTGCCGTTTCTCCCAGCCACAGGAAACGGACTGGGCTTGCTGCGGAACATTTGCCCGCCTTTGGCGCTGCGCGGAAACGATGACAAAGACGATGGAAACCCTCAAGGTTGTGTACATAGTAGAGGTCGAATCGGGCTTTATGCAGAGTTAACTGGGGCTCTGCCTAGCTTGGTTGTTGAAGACTTTGACGACAAACCCAGTAATGACGGCAGATGCTTCGGCTTTGCGACTGGACATGAGGTTGCTGTTCACAAATATAAGCTAGTTGTCTGGTCGATTTATTTCATTGCGGATATTCACAAGTATCTGTCGTCGTCTCAAGTCGACCCATATGACGAGGGAAAACTACCGAGTCCTAGCCGGGGAGAGCACTAGTGGTCGGAGCAATGCATCCGTTCTCGAACGTCACATCAACCGGGGGTTGACACCCCAAAGATCACTCGGATCTTGGCTCGGCGGGTAGCAGATCTCACCCGAACACGGGCGGATCTCCCAGAAAGCCGCGACTCGGAGACCAGCGTCGTCGGCCGGAGCGAGAACTTTTGTTACTGGTCGAAGATGACCCGCTAAGAACCGGTCGTAGAAAGACGAGGCCGATTGGAATTACCTAGCCGCCTGTCCATGGCAAAGAGCTGAAACAAGATCGGACGCAAACACTGACCTCACTACCCCAAAGCTGCAGGTGGTGATTGTCCGTCTTTGCTGCCGCCGCCGTCGCCGCCGATATCTTCGTCTCGATTCTCATTGATATGGTTCTTCCATAACACGTCTTGGTGGTCTGCAGAAGCAATCGTCATACTCAACAATCTTACTCGCCGCCGAAAGCTTTGGAGCGATGGCTCGATGCTGCCTTCGATCTAGCCGCCGGCCCGTGAAGCGGCCCCGCGACGGTCGGAGTGGGGCTATGACCGGCTCTCACCGGTCGCCACATAACCTGTCGCTTCACCGACTGAATGAGGCCTTCACTATGCCAATCGTAACTACACAGACAATTGCCTTGGGGCTGTTGACTGAATTTCGCATGTCTCATCCTTGTTTCACATACACTTGTCGTGGACTCTCAGTCTTTCTCTGCAGCTTTCAGCCGCGACGGTTGATTTCTCGCTTTCGTCTCGTGTTGATCAAGGCGATTATCCCGCCTTGCTCTCTTCTTCATTTCTAACGACGTTCCCGAAGTTACTACCAAGTTGTCTCTGTCGTTTGTATTACTGTTTCTTCGCAATCTATGAGCGACTGGTCGCATGTAAAAGTGACAAACATTGTTCAGAGACAAATTCCAAATTGACGGTTAGATGTCACAGCCATACATCACACTTGGTTTATCTTTGGGCTTTGTAGCTTGAGCGGCCGAGAAGCTGAGTAATGTCAGAGGACTTCAACATCACAGTGAGAGAGGGCGTTTAATATGGCCGGGTTGCAGCCAATCAGCTACAGTATGCAGTGCTCTTGTTGGCCTGACTAGAACCGACCAAGTCAATCCTCCTCCGGCGGCAAGCACACCTCCTGGTTCTTGGCACGCTGTCCTGCTGCCTGCGATAACCCGTCGCTTTATATGCTCATACCCAGCCCACCTCGTTTCCCGCTGTCATACTCTGTTTCCCCCCAGCCCTTTTCCTCGGTAAAATCCACGGGGCCTCATCTGTTAAGAAATGGCATCGAATCCACTTCAGCGGGTGTCGCTGCATGTGGTAGCCGAGATCCTGACTCACCTGGACTCTTTCCAACAGCTCGGGCTCGCAATCCTGAGTCATCGTGTATTCCATAATGCTCTTCACGACAACCTTCACTACGTAGCCCGCAGCATTATCACAAATCAGATTTCCGACGTCACTCTCCCATTCGCCCTTGTACTGCTCAAGTCAGCAAAGCTCAGTGGCGATGACCACGATGGCATCCGAAATTTGCTGGATCATCTCGTCACAGACATATCCGAGCCCCGCCATGCCGCAGCAGCTCTCATCGACCTGTCTCTAGACGACTACGCATCCCTAAGCAAGAATCATGCGGCCGTTGAGTCTCTCCGCGATGATTTTTCCAGAGAGGCGATTCCTGCGTTTGTCGAAAGATTCGAGCTGGAGCATGCCGAACATCTTAACCCGCAGGAAACGTTCCGTCTGGACAGGGCCTTCTATCGTTACCAAATCATGTGTAACCTGTACTGCGGAAGGAAGGGTTCTGAAAGGGACCTCTCCACCTTCGACCGTAGACATCCTTTCTTCACAGAATTCTCGCCATGGGTCAACGAGCAACTCATCTGCGTGTACTATTATCTTGTGAACAAGGTCGTTACTGGTATGTCTAGAAGGTATCGTTTCAGCTGCCAACATCACTAACTAGCACCTGAGCATACGATGAGATTGCTGCACATGACGTCGTGTGGGGCGGAGTTCCCGTGAGATGGCGACGTGACCCTGAGGAGTTGGGCCTAGTCCAGAGCTATGTGAGTTATGCACCAAGTTCTTCCGTGTCTTCAATCTCTCAGAAACTAGTTATAGACACCTTAGCTTACGTCTGCGTTGCAGCTTTGCAACGGTCTTCCATTTCTGGTGTCGGTCATGAAGGCAAAAACTTACGAAGAGAGACGTGAACTGTTAGATCAAATCGACCTTTTTGAGATGGTAGACACCGACTACCAGCCTTTCGGACAGCTGGGTCTGGCGGCAACGACATGCGACAATTACGATCCGGAAGATCCGGAAATGCTGTTTGAACTCGATATTGTAGAGGAAGCAAGGCTGTCTCAACTTTATCAAGAAGGCAAACTAGATGTACTAGCCGGGCCAATGGATGGTCCACAGGATTCACTCTCTTCGACTCCATTCCGTGTGTGGCTGGCTATGCACTGGACCGAATCAACCATGTGCTCAAATTTCAGCCCCTTGGACCAAAGCTTCTGGGAATGTGGTTACGTTATGTGGGATGTCGATGAGGTCCCCGAGATGCGGTTGCGAGGCAGATCCTCGGCGATTAGACGAGAAGGGCCTTCCACCCAACGGCTGGGAGCCTCTTGGACCGACGAGGATGTCCAACGATCTGAAAGACAGAGAGCCGACCTCTGGTTGGCAGATGCTGAAGGCTACTGGCCCCTAGAGGGCTACGACTTCAGTAGAATTACCGGACTGAGCGAAGAGAAGAAACAGGCGCTGGTCGAGAAATGGAAAACGGAGACATACGAGCGGTCGTAGGGTTGAAAGCATGTAATGTCACACGCAGATGATATATTCAGGACTTGAGTAAAGTTAGCCAATTGACTAGTCTTGGGTATTATTAGGTGTATGCCAAGAAACAGATCTCACATCTTGTTGAGACACTAACAGACGCTGTTTATACGTCAGACTAAAAGGGCTTGGAAATTAGTGAGCCATGATGCCATTCTTTTCCTACAGATACCACCACAATGCCTTTTCATGGTTTGTTTTGGGAGAAACCATCAGATACATTCTTATTGCTCATTCCTTAGAGCTAACTTAGGTCTGCATGTCTTTGACTACCTGCTCGGTCGGTTGACTGGTCGGTCCTTTTGGGGCCTCACAGCGGATGCCGATCCGTTCACACCGGGCGAAATGAATCGGGCCTTCTACTATCGGAGTGGGATACCGAACTCGAAACTATATGCAGGAGTTACAGACAACGCGCCAGTCTGATTCCATATGAATTCTGGAGGCTTTGTCGAATACTTATACCCTTCCACAGGGGTAATTGACCAAAACTCCGGCTGATCATGCCCGGGGGACTTGCTGTTCAATTTTCAGGCAGACCTCATCTCGGCACCCATCTGCTCTTCGACACACAATTGCACCCTGACTTCGTAACCGCTCATGCTTGGGCAGGGTTGCGCGGTCTTATATCGCTGCCTCCGGAGTAAGATGACTCATTATTAATCATGGAACCCCGCGTGTTTACGAACCGCGTCAACCCATGCAGCACGGACATTTCGGTCTACGAGCATTCAAATCACCACCGTACGGCCTTTTCGGCCATTGCTAACACGCGAAAAGGCCGAGGAATACTTTGCAAAATCAAAATCTACCACCTAACTATCGACAAAATTCCGGGTTGCACCGTCTGCTGCGTAAGCTGCTTAGTATTCAGTTGGGTCGTATTCGGCCGCTCGTCCGGATTTGCGAGAGACTCGGTTGAGCGATGGTGATAGTGAGCGGGAGTGAGGTCATATAAAGGCCTGGAGTTCATCGAGATCGCTGAGATGGACTTCATATCATCAGTCACAGACTAATGCACACTTTACCAACGACGCATCAAGATCGAAGACAACATGACCGAAACTGTTCTCGTGTTTGGCGCCTCTGGCAACATGGGCATAGCCGCCATCATCGGCGCCCTCAACGCTAAGCACAATGTTATTGTTATCGTACGCAACGAGGCAAGCGCGGAGAAGATCTTCAAATACGTCGGCACTCGTGAGGGTATCACGACAGTTGAGGCCGACACGACTTCGGAAGACTCGATTAAGGGGGTGGTCGACCAAGTGCGAGCAGGAACGCTGCCGTCTTTCCAACACGTCTGGGCCTCGCGTGAGTTTTCATTAGACATTCCGAAATGCTAGGCCATAGAGCTGAGTTATCTGGATCAGCTGGCTGGGTTTACGCGGACGCGAAGATACTAGACCTCGATGTGGCCGCGTTTCGCGCGAGTATGACGGCGAACTTTGAGACGTACATCAGTCAGTAAAACCTCAAAACCTCACTTCTTCAAGAAATACATCAGAAGCTGACTCCCGCATATTACAGTTGCTTACCGCGCTACTGTGCCTTACCTGATCGACCAGGGCTTTCCTGGCACCACCTGGACGATGTGCACCGGCGCCCAGGGCGAGTGGGGTCTTCGAGTGGCCCCGGCCGTGACCCAGGGCGCCCTCTTCAGCTTTGCCATCGCGGCGGCTCGCGAGAACGAGGACACCAACATCCGCTTCAATGAAGTCTACCTCGCCTACCGGGTTCAGCTAGAGGTTGAGCCGGGCATGACGAACTTCCACGGTTTCCCGATCACCACTAGCAGGGAGTTCGCCCCTGTGTTTGAGAAGCTACTCAACAGGACGGATATCAGAGGGAGCAGGGTCAAGGCTATCAAGCCCCAAGATGTCATTGATTTGAAGTTTGAGAGGAAGTACTAGGAATCTTTGTCGACTGAAACAAGGCTTGGGATACTTCAGTGTGTATAGTTTGGAAGGCCGCTTCTGATGTTCATCACATCCAGTACATATCAGCCCTAAAGATAGGTAGTGTTCTAATGGTCACATGAGTTCTAGCGTAGATGATAGCAAATGTATTTGTATTGAAGTCGGCAGTTAAAGTGAATAGGTGCCATTTGTTTTGGATGTAGTGCCAATGCTGCGAAGAAATACATGACCCAGAGGCTCGGCGTAGTTGCATATTTGAACCATACGATCTCTTCCAAATGTGCGGAACAAGTAACAACGTGATGACAATGTCGTTGGAACGGGCGTTGATTGCCTTAGTCCGACTTGCGAGGGGGGTTTTACGGCGGAAAACCCATTTAGCAGATTGAAGCTCCCGACTTGGCATAGCCATATCTCTATAACCGCATTCAGCTTCTCTCGACTTTCTAGCACTCTTGAGATCTCTTACCTTGTGCCCTCCGGGGACATGGAGATACCCTTTGTTAAATGACAAGTTCTGGTTTTGTCAATTCGCTTTAAGGCATCGGCTAGAATACATACCAGGCTCCATCCAACCATTCCTGCGGCCCTTGCAGTTGGAAGCGGCCCAGCCGACAGCATCAGCCCACTCGTTGACGTTGCACGGGTTCGTAGTGTACGCACACATGTACGAGATAGAGGTTCCCTGGCAATTCGCGAAGACGGTATTTTTCGGGAACTTGTGATCGCCGTTCGCCTTACACTGAGCATAGAACGCGTCCCAACCGTGCTCGTTGAAGTCGTTCTCCAAGAACCAGTCCCCACCGGGACAAAATGGGTAGGTTCCAGAAGGCCAGTTGTACCGCTTGTTGGCGCGGAAGCTGTTGCTGGCAGCGTCGCGCTTTGGAATAGCGGCCGGAGCAGAGTCAGTGGTGTTGACAGTTATGTCGGTCCAAGTTGGCTTCCACTCTCCGTCGATGCTGATGATGTAGCTTCCATCAGAAAGGTCGGGGAGCTGAATGGTTTCAGCCAGGGCCGAGCCAACGGCGGCCGCGGAGAGGAGAATGGATGAAATCTTCATTGCGAGTAAGTGGGGTTGAGATTGTTAGTTGTGCGAATGAAAGAAGTTTTGAAGAATCTTTGATGGCAGGCAGGACTTGGTGAAGATAAACAGCACACAGGAAGAAAATCTGATGTTATTTATACCCAGGCAGTGACGGAGATCATTCACATGGCAAGACTCTTTGATGTCTCCATTCCCCAAACTGACAACTCATCCCCGGGTGCACCGTCCGCGACTGAGCTTCAACAACTGGTGGCTAAGGGATAGAGGCCCGATCGAAGAAACGTGGTGACCACGAGTCTTTCCGGGAATGGTTGCCCAACTTTTGTCACTTCACGATGTGTTTCTCCTACTGCGCGCCCTCTCCCTTGTGTTGCACTGTGGCGCCAGATATTTAGGCAGCTGCGACTGCAACTTCTGCAAGTAAGACTAACTCTGACTTGTAACCATCTGGAGAGAAATAGCCTTACCCTTTTTGTGGTTACAAGCTGACATGAGTCTCACTGAAAGTTTCTAAAGACCGGCTCGTATACGTCAAGTTGTGGAGTTGTTGAGACAAAAGTGTCGCTTACCCTTTAAGCTCCTTCTTGGTAGGGCTACTGCAGACGGGCGATGATTAGTCGCTACACTATTCACAACTCGGTCTACTCACGAGCGACTCAGCTCAGCTCAGCTTCTGATGGACCCTTGAAATAGGCTATTTTTAAAGAAGTCGCAGCAAGTGGGCATTTAAATGCTTAAATGTGCTCATGTCGTGGGGGCCGTTTGGGCCCTGCGACCGCAGCAGTGCAGGGCAGCAGGGTGATCAGTGTGTCATCAAAGTTGCGAGCATGAGACGAACATGAGACGAACGGCCCTACGCAGCAAAGTGACATCTTAAATGTGTCACGACCGGCAGGACACGGAAGTGACGTTCAACGGTATAGCTAAGAACAGAACAGTGTAAAGTCGGCGGAGGATGTCTCTAACCGATCACATGATATCACGAGGAAGGAAGTGTGGCGCTGAACTTCGAAGATGTAACGAATCAGATGTATTGCTTTTTCAACTCAGGGGTATCGCTCGGTTGACCATCCTCAGCTGAACCGCGAGGGGACAAGTTTGTGTGTTGGACAGGCGCGCAACGAGCCTATTCAACCGCCAATAATAACGGGAACAAAAATAGGAACAAATACACCCCCACGGTAACCACCACCAGCTCCGGTTCCACAGGCTCTTTTCCCAAAACCATTGTCCTCGAGATCTTGCATGGGCTCATCGGCCGGGAATAGTTCGTGTCGTTTCTCGAACGCTTCGTTGCTGTCGTATACTTCGGCGTTCTTTAGTGAGACTTTGGAGCCGATGCCGAGTTCTTCTTCGCTGTTGAACATGTAGAAGGTTCCTGGTGGTGCGGTGCCGTCGCAATTTGATTCGGCTACGACTTTCTCCTCTGCATTGGCGCAGTAGACCTTGCCGGCGTTGGCGCCTTGAACAAGAAGGAAGGCTGCGGCAGTGGCTCGCAAGCTGTTGAGTTCGATGTGGCGCTTCATGTTTCTTTGAAGTAGAAGATGGATTGAATTGTGGAGAGACAAGATGTACGCTGAAAGACCTGGTGATGTGCTGTGCCAGTTGTTATGTCTTTATCCCAAAGACTCGGTATCGGTTCTCGACAGCAACATGATTCAGCACAACCGGAGGGTTCTGAGCTGTAGACTTTATGTGCTCTGTCTGAAGCACTGGTAAAGGTAAGTTTAGCCTGTAATTTAGGCTCACTGGGGCAGAATAAACTCGGGGAACCCATTAAGAGCCGTGTATTGTCAGGAGATCAATCTAATAGACATTTTCATAACTGACTCGAGTCTCAAATTAATCAACGTGGCTGTGAAAGGCCTCAGAAAATTATGTCAATGCACCTATGATCTTCGTTTTCCCCTATTGCAGTTGACGGTTCCTGACTCGCTTATGCATAAAAATTTCAATTACGCTCGTCGGCCTATCCGACTAATGGGATTGTACCTGAATGCCAAGACAAATTCGATGTGTTGTCGAAAATTGTGCAAACTCTAGTTTACGGGAGTTGCTCTAATGTTACCGGTCAAGAGAGTTAAAGAACATGGCCTGCCCAGGTGCGTGGGCCCGACTTTCCGCATTCACAAAGATCAGACGTAATCACCTCAACTATATCGTCATTACTGCACTTCGTCATTCTTGATTGAACAATTGCCCTCTTTCACATCGCACTTTCGCAATGCGCTTCTCCTTCCTCCTCCCACTGTTCGCCACGGCCGCATTGGCAGCAGATCAAGGCAAAGGCTGTGATGTTCAGGATGCCATAGACTGTTCAGGCGACAATGTGGTAAAGTGCTATGTTTTCGCAGGCAACACCGGGATGACTTGGAACTTTGTAAGCTCCCTGCTTCGAGCCGCCCTCCACAAAAACAACCAAAGCTGACCCTTCTACGTAGGAGACATCATGCCCCGATCAAGGACAAGTCTGCAACACCGGAAACTGCCAAACGGTCGCGATGCAGGCCGATCAGGGCAAAGACTGCGGATACAAGGACGCCTTTGGGTGCTCTGGGAACAACATCGTACAGTGCAACGTTTTCCCAGGCAGGGACAAAATGACATGGAACTTTGTAAGTCCATCGCCTCACATTGCGTGGAGTGACAGAGCCAGTCAAGCTGACCATTGATAAACAGTTTGAGTCGTGCGCGGACAAGGGGCAGGTCTGCGCTGGCAACGTTTGCCAAACCTGCTAAATGCATTCAATTGTTGTTTTCAAGTCGTCTATATACCATCTTCGTTCTAGCCAAAAATCCATCATTCAGTCATTCTCACTTTGCTCCCGTAATTGTAAATGTGACCTCGGGAACGTAAGCAAGTCGTTCTGTGTGTGCTGATAAGCCGAGTGAAGGGCTGTGTGGCTCGGGGAATTATCCACTTTGCTAGGATTCGTAGACGCGAGTAGCAGCAGTTTGTTCATCTACATCTATTTACCCTAATTCAGTCGTGTGTGTGATAACGGCCAAGTCTCGAGGTTCTCTGAGAGAGTGACACGTCACTGAGGGGGTTAGGGTTCCCTGTGATCGTGGCCAGCCAAGTTCCCTGTCCACAAGGGATGCTGAAACCTACAACCACAACTCCTTAGTAAATATAGCTGAGACTATTTCGAAAGACAGCATATCCAAGACAAAACTTTAACCGGGTTGTGACATGAATCGAAAAGAAGGCACTGACACCTGAAGTACCTTCACTTGGTTGAGTACCTAACGTACGCAGCAAAAAGACATACAACACCGGGCATTCGCCGGTCGTCACCGACCCGACTACTACTCCAGCCCTCATTGGCTTATCTATGGGAGAGCGGACGGGATCCCGAGTTTTCCAATGGGTATGGTCGTATGTGGTGAACAATCAGGTTGTAGTTGACTATGAATGGTGGTTGGGTTGATCGTCGCCGCTAATTCGGCCGCCCCTATTAGGTTCATGAATGTTCCAATGAAAGACACCAATGTGTTGGTTCAAAAATGGGAAGAAATCGTCTTTACAGAGTCCATGGCACTGTTGCTGTAGGCGATTCAAACATCTTATGCCACCGGCATGCCATCGGGATGCCAAGCCGCCGTAATGTCGTTCATTCCGACCCATATGCCCACGGACGTGCCGAAACCAAGTACCTTTGGAGTGAATTTCTCCAAGGACCACGCATTATGTCGGGCCTGAATACTGACACAGAATAGTTGGGTTCCGGTGCGATGATCGAGATAGGATTATGAACGGCCGAAGAATACGGTGTCGAAAGGTTGTGGCAAATCCCCGTCGAGCCATCGTTCGGGATGACTAGCTTAGAGAATCTCTCAAATTACGGAAAGATGATAGGAGCTTCTCTGAGATCTTTTCATGCGTCCGTGAGTCTCGTAGAATTATGCCGATACCCTTCAGCAACCTGATGGCCGACGGCATCGTTGTATTCCGCCTTCTTGCAAAACACAGAGATACAATTCAATATAAAAGTGTCTTGATTAGCTAGATCTAAGCAATGTTAACTCAAAATAAGCTACGCAAAACACCGAATCTGTCTGGCTCTTACTTGCCGCTCCTCCATAGGTTCACCAAGAACTGAGACTCATACTTTCCACCTGTGTGCAGTCTATGCCGCCCAACATTGTAATTCACCATGCGCTTGTCCAAACCTTCAAACTCGGGCACAATTGGAAGACGACCCTTGACCTCGAGCCTCATAGATTCTCCAGCATCGAAGATCATACCACCAGACCAGAGACTAATCTCAAGCTCGACAACTTCGCCGCGGCGTAATGCTTGTGGTGCGGTATGTGGATGGTGCACGTACGCGGGTCCCATTAGTTCCATGTATGCATCTTGATCAAGGCCTTCAAGCGACTCATTTGCGATGGCGCGATGCGATGCACGAAGACGGCCGTTGGGTCCAATGTAACGCCTGTAGATGATTTGCCTGTGTTAGAGGGTTCTGGTACGTATGATTTCTGACTATGATGATAAGCTGAAACACGGTTGTAACTTACCAGATGTTCTCATTGGGAATATCATCCACTGTTGTGCCCTTTGGGAGGTCTTCCATGGGGATGTTCTGATGCCATAGTGCTTTACCGTTCTTGTCGAGCTTGCGTAGCACGACGTAGACATCCTGCGGGAGCTCGTTCAGTATTGAGCGTTATGATGTACGCATATATATAAACACCCTGAGCGGGAAAAGCTTACCACATCGTTATGATCAACTGTTGACATGAACACTTTGGCCTTCGAGACACCACACAGCTCAGTGTACTCCTCGAAGGTGTGGAGGAACGAGCATCCATCGTCAGAAGGCGAATCCGCTTGGTATTCAACCACGCCCTCAGTCGAGGGTCTTCGGTGTCCTAGAGCTCCATTTGTCGCATCTAGAAACAAGGTTTCATACATGAACTTGGCCGGCGGAAACTGCGAAGCCGGTTCGTTGACTATGCTTGGCCGATTGTAGCCCAGCAGTGAGTATCGGATCCTGGGCGTGGTCTCCCAGCCATTGTCTTTGTTGAGCATGTACTTGTCGAAGAATCGCTGCAAGTCGTCAAGATTCTCTTGCTTGTAAATGTCGTGCCATTCCTGGGTTGTAGTCCAGCGCAACCTATTCCGGAGTTTCAGCAAATAGAGTGGATATTAATACGCTTCATACCGAAGAGAGACGTACCATTTTTCTGATGATCGGGAGAGCTGGAATCCTCTGACGGACCCTTCGGTGTGCAAACCGGTTGAGAAGCTGGCAGTGGCATACATCGGAACGGTAATGTTGCGGAGCTTCGGCTTTTTGTCTTCCCAGTAGTCGTTCCAAATGCCATACTTTTCCACCATTGCGCCGACGTCCTCGCGCAACCCAGGTCCTATGGAAGATTACAACGTCAGAGAAGGCTCGCAGATAGACCCCAGATGAAGAAGCACAACAGCGCTTACCGCATGCCCATCCCATCAACACATCCCAGAAAGCATGATCAGGAATGCCACCGCGACAGATAGACTCCCTGTAGTAATCTCCGAGCCCTTCCCAAGGTGCCATGCAAGTCAGATGAGGAGGCTGCTCAGCAGCGATGAACCACTGCGTTGTCGCAAGCCATGAGTTCCCGGCCATGGCGACCCTCTTATTGCACCAAGTCTGCTGCGCGATCCACTCGATGCAGTCGTATCCATCACGGCCTTCTTGAGTCCCGTACACGTGAAGATTGCCGCCTGATTTGAACGACCCTCGAGCGTCGATGTTGACAACAGCGTAACCTCGGGCAACCCACTCAGCAGGGTCAGGAGCCTCCCACTTTTCCAGGCCACTCGTCGCAGAGCGAGGCACGCCGACTCTCCATGGGAACATGTCGAGCTGCTGCATACCGGTTCCGGTCTTGCCATATGGACTCCAAGGCATGATGGCTGGGACAGGCTCGTCGTCGGATGTCAGCGGACGAAAAACGTCAGCCAAGAGCTCAACACCATCTCGGAGCGGAATGCGGACATCCTTCTCCCAGACCGTATCGACCGCGAAAGACTTGCGACCCTCTTCTTTGGCCCATCCTTTGGCAATGAGTCGCCTCTCAGAAGGGCCATAGGCGACCCAGGCATTCTTTGGCTCATGGTCGAGCTCAGTAAACAAGACGGGTACAGAGAACGGCTGTGCAGTTTCTGCCATGGTGTTAAGTTCTTCGTGGTTCAACATACAAAAATAATGAGAAGAACCGGAGTTTTTGAGAGATATAAGCAACCTCCCATGTGTTATAAAGTATAGCACCTACTGAGAACTCCGCAATTCCCAGATTCGTTTTGCCGTGCTCTAAAGACGGCTCCCCCACCCCCGCAATCGGAGACGCGCCGCATCCAGGTCAGAAACCGGGATGAGCAAGGATGTGCTGAACTCTTTGACTTGTGATGGCAGGAGCACCTGGTGGGGGGAGAAGGAGAATGAGCCTTGCCTCGTTGTCGTCTATGATGCTACGTGGCTTGTTTTTACAGATTGGTCAAGCAGCTCGCTTGAATCGCACGAGTAACTAGGAACATGTACGATTTGTGCGCTCTCCATACATCGAGCCATTCTTAATGACCTATAGAATTCAGAATTAGCTTGTGAGCTTAAGTTGTGGTCAGTCACAACACTGGCATAGTGAAACGCCACGCGGAAGTTGTCCAAGACTTTAGCATACCGCCCGCAATAATGGGTGGGGACTTCTTAACTTCCCTTTGCCTATTAGACAATTTGTAAACCCCTTACTGTGCTATTCAAACTCAAGCTCTAGTTCTTCTTCGCCTGACGCTGAAGAGCACTTTCTGCGGCTTTACAAACCACCTATTCAAAGTCTTCAATTCCCCACTGATACACTTGAACTCATACCGTCTGACTAGCTCTGGGATCAACTTCACCATCTCCAGGTGTGATATATGCTTCCCTATGCAGGTCCTTGCGCCCGCTCCGAAAGGCAGGTAGTACTGCTCCATGGCCGCTAACGTCCCCGAGGAGGTGTGTTTGGGATCCCACCGTTCTGGTACGAAGTCTGCGGCGTTCGTGCCAAAGACATCTGTGTTCCGGTGCGCCACCCAGGGATTGACACCGATGATTGCCTGTCAAAAGCTGTCAGCAAAATTTCATGCGGCTATGCCATGTTGCAAAGACGTACCCCAGGTGGAAAATGGGTTCCATCGACGTCCAGACCTGACCCTACGACTTCGCGCCACATGGGCAGGCCGACGGCTGGATGGAGTCGCAGGGCTTCTTTGATGACCATCTGAAGGTACGGAAGTTGCTGGGCTTGGTCAAAAGTGATGTGTTCGTCAAGACTAGAGCAGAAGCCTTGAGAATCGAGCTCTTCGTACATGCGCTCTGCGACACCATTTGTGGTGAGGAGGTGGTATAGCGCACTTGTTAGAGAGATGCTTGTGGTGTCACTTCCGGCTGCGACGTTTCCTGTCAGAGTAATCGTTCGGATACGAAACTTTTCGTATTCCTCCGGATCTTCCTTCCGCAGTCGTTGAACTTTTGCCAGGAAGGTCTCTCCGCCATGCTTTTCCTTCATGTCAATTTCATCGCTCTCAGATTGGAGCTTTCGCGCAAAACTTGCGATACCACGAACAGGGTTACCGTAAAGGAGCAAAAGTATTGGCAGTAAGACAGCGTTGACGCCCGAAAGTGTGGAAAATGCATTGGCGTTTTCTAGACCTCGCATGATGCCGTCGACATCTTGTCCGCCAGATTCCAAGAAACCCACTCGCCTGCCGAACTGTTATGAAAGTCAGAAATTGATGCAATCGGGCAAGCAAGCCAACAGCAAACTCACCGTGATCTCACCGATCACATCGAATGCATAGCACTGCATCCACTGCTGCAGGTCGAACGTCTCTCCGCTTTCGGCGAACTCATCGAAACGCTTCAGAAGAAGCGCAACACAGCTGTCCACATAGGGCTCGTACGACTTGATTGTCGACATGGAGTACATGCTGGCGACTTTTCGGCGCATGAGGCCATGCACGGCGCGATCGCGCGCGCTGAAGAGATTGTGATTCGGGATGCGAGGATCTCCCCAGGCATCGTACCATTTGCTTTTTGGTAAAGGAGATGAGATGCCATAGATTACACGGGCCATGGCTGGGTCATCAATGCTGTACATGCCAGGCCCGATGCGAACGATCTTCCTGGCTTTGGTGGTCATTAGCAACGGGCCAGGAAGTGAGTAGAGCCAAATAGTGGTCACTTACAGCCATTCCTGTGTGCTTCAATGTCGTATGCCTCATACTTGCCCTGCCATATTTTCCAGATGTACCATGCGTCAGTCCATTTGGCGAGTGCAGGTCCGTACGCTCCAGGGAGTGAAAGACATGAATGTATGTGGCTGAGCAGCCAGCTGATGGCAAGGAGCGCGAGAGAACCAAAGAGCACAAGATAAGACATGGCAATTTTCGCCTGAAGATGCTTTGTTTGGAAATTCGTAGTGTAGGCAAAGCTTATAACGTATGGTTCCTGAGAAATGAGTGCGCGGGGAAACACTAGTGACGTCGCAGGATGTGGTGGGGTGCCGAAACTCTCATGGTAAGTGGCGGTGGGGTAGTTGAACTCTCTTGTAGAAGAGAATATCAACGCGGGGTTGAAGTCATATCATGAGACTTCAGTAGCCTACATCAAAACAGTAGAAGACGCAACTGTAGCGAAACGTTTCAGTTGGCAGCGCACATAGTTCAAAGGCTCACGTGTGATCCAATGACTATGAAGGACGAGGTGTCCAAGCCATCTTACGTTGGTAGGTGTAGATATTGATGTTACTACTTGCTATCCTGCTTCTGAGCGCTCACATGCTCCTGGCGAGCTTTCTCCATGTGAGGATGGCCATAGAACACCTTACCTTCGGGGCCATCCAGTGCTGCCGCCTTCTCAATCTCCTCGTAGATCTGATCGTTGACTGGCGCATCCTTAGCCGAAAGAAGCTCGAAGGTCTTTCTAGCGCGGTCTGCCTTTGATGTAGATGTCACGAGAATGCCGCCAAGCCGATAGTATGCCCAGCTGAGCAGCAGATCAGCTGTGGACAGGTTCGTCTGCTTCGACTGCTCTTCCAACTTCTTTGACAATGCTGTGTTATCTTGACTAGCCAAGCGACCGTTAATGGCTGTCAAAATCCCGTAGTCTGCGCGGCTATCAGCTTGGGAGATTCATTCCCCAAAAACTTGGCTGGATGGTGTTCGTACTCATTGCGACAACATTGTGCTTGACTTCGAACTCGCGGAGTTGCCGGAATTGGGGGTCAGACAGCAAGAAAGGATTGAATTCGTACTCGTTCAGCTGCGGAGGGTGCTTGAGGTCGATGGCGTTGAAGATGTCATGGTAATCGGGCAAGGTCCTACAAGTCGCGCTCTTGAGCCTTGATCTTCCTACACCACATGGTCGTGTTATTGACAACATACCAATTCGACACACCAACAATGCGAGCAATTCCCTGATCCTTGAGATCTTCCAGCACGCGCCATGCCTCGCGATTTGTCATGTTCCCAGCGTAACCGCGGGGCGGGAAGTGCAATTGCAGAATGTCGACATAAACTTCTAATATCCCAAACCGCTCAACCTCCCGCTTTACGGCTTGGATCATGTGATCGCGCCCTCGACATCCTAACAATGCGTAGGTGTTGATCTTTAGGGATAGGAAGATCTCGGAGCGTTTGAGATTGCTGTGACGGAGGACTTTCGCAAAGCTGTCGTTGTTGGTGTAGATATCGCCAGTATTGAAGTGGCGGAAGCCCGCGTCAATCGCTTGTTGAATTTCGACGCTGCTGTCTGTGGGAAGTGGGTGAGTGTGGCCGGGTGCCCACTTCATGAGGGTTCCCACTCCGAAGCATAGGCGGGGTATGGCTATTCCTGAAATGTTGATTGTTGCCATGGTTGTTCTGTGTCTTCAGACGTCAGATGCGTTGGGTACTGGCAGCACACAAGAAGCCCTCGTACGGTGGGTGGATGCTTTTACGGTGAGGAGAGGAACATGACGCCGTCGTCCAAGGTTCCGTGCTTCATACGGACGCCTCCGCATTGTGGGGTATCCCGATGTGGTGCTGTGCCGTCGCTCCAGAGCAATTATACAAGACCACAATGCGGGCCTCTTGGCACAGGCGATAATTACTTTAGACAGATCTCATGGCTTCCGAGATGGGAAATTCCTCTTCATTCTAACTACCGCGGTTGGTTGTTACGCATATAAGTCTTTCATTCACTTTAACCGAGTAAGCCACCATGGCCTCGTCCAAGTTTCTTCCTCACGAAGGGAATCATCGCAAAATTCGAGTCGCCGTCATTGGCGCAGGCATCTCTGGACTCGCCGTCGCCAACGGCTTGCTGAAAGACCCGGCTGGAAGATTCGATGTCCAGGTCTTCGAACGCGACACGATCGCATTCAACTCAGAGCGTGGCGGGTATCAGCTCCGCATCAGTGCCAATGGCTTGAACGCTCTGAAGACAGTCTCCGATCTTGAACTTTGGTCTTTGATCCGCGAGGTTTGGGCCGGTGATCAGGCGCAAGCGCCCACGATTGTTGACCCCAAGACTTTCGCGGCTCGCCTACGCCTAGGCGATCTCAAGTTGTATCCCAAGAGTCAGGCCATACCCAGAACGGGACTTCGTAGTGCTCTCCTGCAGCCGTTGCTCGTTCAAGGGCGGGTTCACTTCAGCCATACCTTCACGCGTTTTGAGCTCATGCCGGGCGAGCAATGCGGCGTGCTGCTGCACTTCGATGGCCAAGCTTCACAGGACGCCGACATTCTTATCGCATCAGACGGCAGCGGCAGCCAGGTCAACCGACAGGTTGGTCTAAACAACAAAATCAAGCTGGAGGCTATGACCTTGATTCAGTCTCGCGGCACCATTTCACGATCCGTATTAGATGAGCTACCCGAGTCGCTCGTCCAATCTGGCTCGGTGATGTTCTTGGGCGGCAAAGACGTTGCTGGATTTTCATCTGTCTACGACGCTAAGAAGGACCTTAATACCGGTGATACAGAGTCATACACGTTGTTCTGGTCGGTCGGTATACCCAGAGCTCGGGGAGACGAACTGATAGCGAAGGCCGGCTCGAACCCTCAGAAAATCATTCCTCTCCTTATAGATTACTTCAGAAACGACCTGGACTACGGCAAACCTTTGGAAGTTATCATGCGATCGGCGACTGAGGCGGTCCGGACAGGCCTTGTGACCAGCTCCTTCAAGCCGAAGACGGATTGGCGGAATGGTATCGACAAGAATTCGCGGGTGATCCTCCTCGGCGACGCCGTGCATCCAATGACGCCGGG
Organism: Colletotrichum sp. SAR11_240; assembly: GCA_025328625.1. Taxonomy (NCBI): domain Eukaryota; kingdom Fungi; phylum Ascomycota; class Sordariomycetes; order Glomerellales; family Glomerellaceae; genus Colletotrichum; species Colletotrichum sp. SAR11_240. The sequence goes on along the minus strand of JAKMXA010000125.1, from coordinate 90,740 downwards.
TCGAGGTATGGGTGCAAACCAGGCACTGACTGATGCTGGGAATCTTGTCGAGCTTTTTCACCAAGCAACATTCGAGAAGGACGTGCCGTCTGATGGAGAGCTTGCCGTTTTGGTGCGCACTTTCGACGCGGAGATGTACCCACGCGCATTCAAGATGGTGAAGGCCAGTGAGACTGTAACCTCGCTGGACTTGACGACGGTGTCGGGCAAGATGATCATAAGTTTCATGGGAATGGCTTTGACCGCGATGGGATGGTTTGTTTCAGCCTTGGAGACTGTTGGCTTGAAAACCGTGGTGAAGGTAGACTATGTATCGCATGAGAAGTAGTGCACGTAAGAGATCTGTATCTAGCAATTGAGTCAATGTGTACATAAACGCGAAGGATGCTGTGAGTGTAGCATGATGAGGGATTTGCTTTACCGACACCATGTTGCGACGGATATCCTAGGAACGAACACCCGCTTCATGTGTTGTTGCACATTTTACGCAACAGAATATTCTCTGCAGCAAACGGGGAACCCCGCCGCTTTATCACCAGAAGCAATGACACGGTGCTTTCGTAATCTCCTTACAGCGTTGTAGTAGTGAGGCAAGTTCTCTCGTGCGGGGTGTGCCACGGAACACCTGCGCTACTTATTTTAACCTTCGCTTTCTTCGTACATCTGATATATCGTTAGCATGCTCTCGCTACATGTTTCAGCTAATTAATCAGTGAGACTTGCAACCATGGCCAGTGAAGGAGATAATAGAGTCGTTCCTGTTGTCATCATTGGTGGCGGCCCAGTTGGACTGACATGTTCAGTACTACTGTCTTTGCGAGGCATATCAAATATCCTTTTCGAACGCCATCCGTCAACTTCAATCCATCCAAAAGCGTGCGGCATCAACCAGCGTACAACCGAGATCCTTCGTGTCATGGGAGTAGAAGAGGACGTCTACGCCATTGCAGCACCGGCTGAGATAGCCGGACGAACCGCCTGGTACACGTCGCTTGGAGAAGAGGGCAAAGAAGTGTTCTCCAGAGACGCGTGGGGAGGCGGCCAATACGCAGCGGAGTACGCCCAACACAGCCCGTCGAAATACTGCATTCTGCCGCAGATAAAATTGGAACCGATCTTGAAACGACGCGCCGTGGAGCTTAATCCTCATCAAATCTTCTACGGCCATGAGGTGTTGACGACAGAGGATCATGGCGATTTCGCGGAAGTTACTGTGAAGAACCGCAGCACGGGTGACGTTTCCCGGCACAGAGGGACGTACGTGATTGTTGCGGACGGCGGTCGTCAGTTCACAACACAGCTGGGAGTCGAATGGAGCGGCGAGGGCGACCTCTTGACCATGATAAGCGCACATATTCGCTCTCCGATCAGAGACCTTCATCCCGATAATCGCAACTTCATAACGTGGTTCACAAACCCGGCAATGGGCGGCAGTACGCTCACCGGCTACCTTTATCAGCTGGGACCCTGGCCAGAAGCGATGACCAGTCCAGAAATAGAGGAATGGATGTTTGTCTGCGCCCAGGCAGCAGACGACCCGACTAAGTTCGATGCCGAGACAGCTCTGGCTCGAGCGAAGAAGACCATTGGCATACCGAACCTGGACATGGAGCTGATCTCCCTGAGTGAGTGGACGGTGAACGCTCTTTACGCATCGCAATGGCGTGTCGGGCGCCATTTTCTAGTAGGCGACAGCGCTCATCGCATTCCACCATGGGGCGGTAAGCAAACTACACGCCTTTGGTTTGACGTGATGTTTGAATAATGCTGATTCTAGAAAAGCCCTGGGAATGAACTCTGGCATACAAGACGCAAATAATCTCGTGTGGAAACTTTCCATGGCCCTCAAGAATTCAGACAAGCCTTATGATAGTCTCGTAGACACTTACTACGAGGAACGCTCAGAGGTGGGAAAACGCGTTGGACAGACCAGCCTCAACAACATGCGCTCTCACTCAGGTCAGATTGATCGTGTCATGGGCGTTAGCGCGTCGCAGAGTCAAGCCGAGAACCTCGCGGCAGGCGCGGCATTCTTCGACAAAGGACACCCCGAATATGCAGAAAAGCAGCGTCTTATCCAGTTGGCATCGCAAGCATTGGATACCGAGTTCAAGGCACCAGGGTACGAAGTAGGCTGGTTCTACCCAAGCGCAGACATCAACTCTGAAGGTGGAGCGACCCATGGAGGACAACAGCTGGCAGACGGCACACTAGTACATCACACGTACTACATGTCGGCGATTCCAGGGCATCATCTTCCACATGCATGGGTGACGCGCGACGACAGGACAGTGGCATTGCGTGATCTCTTGGACTTGGACGCACTAACCCTATTTGTAGAGAATACACTGGAGGAGAGGATCGACGAACATAGGGTGAATGTGGTGGTTGTTGGAAAAGATGGATGGCAAGACAAGACCGGGCAATGGGAGAAGCACCGCGGTGTAAACTGGTCTGGCGGTGTGCTTGTGAGGCCCGACGGGATTGTCGCTTGGCGAGGTTCCTTGGCGCTGGCCAGAGACGAAGGCTGGACACGGCTTGTCGACAGGATCCTGAAAGTCGTTTAATAGTCATAAAAGCCGCTTTGGATTGGATAGTTTCTGCAAAACCGGAAGTGCGGGACATCTTCGTCTTGCAATGCGGAGTTGCGGGGGTCCCCGGGCTTGGTCAATGGAGGGTCTCCGACTCCAACCTGGCTATATTTAGGGGGAAGGGTCAGATTTAATCTAGGCGAAGCCATGTCAATCTGAACTGAACTGTAACTTGCTTCGTTCGCCACTCCGCGGCGCTGACCGGCAACAACTTCACAGCATGGATGCAACAATCGAGTGGTTCGGTAAGTTGCCACCACATTCAGAATCTCTTTACTGCCCAGCCGAAGTTCACGAGGCTCATCAATCATACAGGTGCCACCACGTTTCGCGTGAAAGCCAACGGCCTCGTCATATTCTTGGACACATGGCTTGAGCGACCAGATGTCCTGCCCAAAGTGTTGGCTATCGACGATGTGACTGAAGCGGATTACATTTTCATCTCCCACGCACATTTTGACCAGTGAGTGTCACACTAGCATTATAATCATGTCAGTTTGTGCACACAAAACCGGCTCACTAGGTGTCTCTCAGTCTCCCCGGGGCCGACAAGATCGCAATCAAAACCGGAGCGCATGTAGTTGCCAACGGCGAAGCTATCAACGTCCTTCGGTCAGCTGGAGTGCCCGAGGACCAATTGATCCCGGTGTCTGGTGGCGAGCGCATCCCTCTTTTCTCTCTCGAGTGTCGTCAAGCCGCGGCTCGTGGTGAAGTTGACATAGCTCCTGGTCCACCAGGCGCTCCCGCGGCTCCAGATGCTAAATTGGCCGCGGCTTCCATCCATGTCTGGCCTTCGTTGCACTGTCTGATGCCTGGTGGCTCGCATGCCGATGTGCCTGCGATCATGGATACAGGCAAGGAATACATTGGAGGAGCAAGCCAGTACGCTTGCACACTGGATATCACATTCGGTATGAAATACGGCCTCCTCAAGATCGGCGACCATATGCCTCGCGACGCTATGGACTCGGGCATGCGCTCATTCGTCGACTACGTCAACGGTCCGGCAAGGGGATGCATGTCTCACTTTGACGGAGGGCAGTTGATGTACAACTTCCTTTTCGGAGAGGGCAAGACACTGCTGTGGAACGGGCATCTGGGTGGGTACGATGGAATATTGAAGACGGTGCAGCCACAGCCAGACGTGCTTATTCAGGCGATTGCTGGGCGGGCAAACTTGAACGGGCGGCCGTTTGATGGGTCGGCGGCGCAGTTCGCGGTGCAAGTGTCGAAACTTCTGGGAGAGCCCAAGAAGGTGATCTGGTGTTTGCACGATGAGGCGCCGATCAAGCCATGGACGGTGGATGTAAGCCCAGCTACGCAAGCGGTCGAGAGGGAGACGGGTTCCAAGGTGACTGCCCTGCATCTGGGTACATCAGATATACTCTTCTAAATGTTGCAATTGCAATACGAAGTGGTCAGATCACGGCTTCAGAGCAATACAATGTCTTTCATAACGTTTCAGCTGTGCGGACTTCTTTCAGATGTGAGGCAAGTTGATCCACTGATTCAAATGTGACCAAGCTTGATTGAGTAGACGGATTGTGCCTCCTCTCTTCAACACTAACGAGTTGCGGTAGCGGTCGGTAGAGTGCAAGACGGGAGTCGCCTCTCGGCATCCCTCCACCCCCGCGGCCCCGCCGCATTCTCCACACATTTCGGGCTCCCCCACCCCCGCCGCCGCCCCGAGATTTCGGAACCCCAACATTTCCCCTGTTGCTCCGCAGACATACCGCAATTTCACCCTTCACTACATCGTTCAACATGCGATCGCGTGCCTCCGCTATTGCCAACCGAGGCGATAATACTGATAACGATGGCGCTACTGACGGCATCGGCGACGACAATGGTCCCCCATCCTCTCCCTCCTCCTCCGCCTCCGCATCACTGCCGTGTCCCGAATGCGGGCAAACCTTCCGTCGGCGTGAGCATCTAAGTCGGCATCTGGACCGCCACTCTGGGCGTCGTTCTCACACATGCAGTATCTGCAAGAGAGCCTTCTCCCGGAGGTATGTATTCTCCGTGCCTTGGACAGCCTGGGTTCAATCTTTTGTGTCTCTTGCGTTACGTCTGTGACTGACTTTCAGCGGGAAAAAGGGACACGCTGAAACGGCATGTCCGCACACATGGCACTGCAGTCCTCGCTGAATGGACGCAAAACAATGATGACAACTCCTCACGAGATCAACGTCGTGCGTGCGAAGCCTGCGCCAAAGCTAAACAACGCTGCGATGGTCGCAGGCCGGCACCTTGTACCAACTGTACAAACAAAGGTCGTCGCTGCTTGTACCAACCAGCTTCTAGTGACGACGAGACTATCCTCGTTACGCAATCTGCCGCCGATGGCGACGTATCTGCTGCCCTTTCTCCGCCTCGCCAGCACCTGCAGCCCATCACTTCGCAATCTTGCGTCTCAGACCAGCTTTCGCTCGAGCCAGACCTCCTTTGGGATGCCCTCTTGACCCCTGCCCAATTCCTGTTTCCTTTCTCGCCGGTGCCTTCTCTTGGACCAGGGACATCAACAGACTTCTGCTTCGGAGACACTGCTCTGGCTGCTGTCGGTGAAAATACGGATGACCAGAGCGTGCAGAATACCTTCGGTACAAAAGCAACACCAAGAGTAGGTGTAGAGGTCGTTGAGGTCTTTAATGTACCAGAAAACTTGACAGCAGAAGAAGATGACATCCTGATTGCCGAGCATATTCCTCATGTACCTTCTATGACAGCAGAAACGCGAGCACACATGATCCAAGCCATCAAAGCCCGGCTGCCACAGCACGAAGCCCAGGGACTTGACGCCAACTTCCCATCCTTGCGACACCTTGATACATACATGCAGTTGTACTTTGAGCACTTTCATTCACGTATGCCTTTGTTACACAAGCCGACATTTCAGGCGTCGTCTGAGACGTGGCAGCTGGTGCTCAGTGTGGTGTGTCTCGGCAGTCGATACTCCTTAGCGCACCACCATCACGATCATGTTCTACTACTGCAGCGAATTGCCCAGCACATGCTGAAAAGAGACGTAAGGTCCATCATTAAACTATTCGTTATGATATCGTGCTGATAAGACTTTCAACATATTGCAGATCCGAGAGCTTTCGAGCAATGACGTTTTGACATGCGCACAATCTCTACTGTTGTTTCATCAGAGCCAGTGGCTCTCGGGCGAGTGGAACATTGTCATGGAGGTTCAATTCCACCGAAATATCCTCGTCACTCTTTGTCGCCAACTTCTATCTCGAGAGGGCACTTTGATGCACACGCATACATCCGCTGAAGACGCGAACCACGCATGGTCCCAGTGGATACAAGCCGAAGCCAAACGCCGGATCATCCACTTCACTTGGAGTAAGTCATCTTCACTAAACTTACCCTCGGCTACTAAACTTACACAAAAAGGGTGGGAGTGTCTCCAGGCGACATTCTTCATGCTGCCTCCTCTGCTCTCAATTGCTGAGCTGCAAACTCCGGTGCCCACAGCTGATGCGCACTGGTCATCGAGTTACGAGCAGTGGCACCTTTACCCGCCACCGCAGCCTTCATCAACTATCTGTGCTCTAATTGCACGCGTTGGCCTCGGCGATGTAGTGCCGGCAAGTCTGGACCAACCGACCAAGTCTACAATCCTGCTCTCGGCCATCGTGCAGCAAGCTACCGAGAGCGATTTGCTACGAGCTATGGGACTCAGCTCTGCCGGCAGTACTACTAGTCAACCCGGTCTGGCTATAGGAATGGGCACAATGCTCTCCCAGAAAGCCTTCGATGCGTTGTCCCAAGTAGGATGCTCTCAGGTACTGCGTGAAACGGACGTCGGCACCAACTCGAACGACTTCGCCTTGCTGTCTCGAGTTCTTTCCATCTGCTCATTCACACCGTTGCGGCTACTCAACTCCTACAGCAAATGGCAGACGACAGATGCAGGTCACAGCAACGCCCGGTCCGAACTGTTGGACATCGTGCCGCAGAACGTCGGCAGAGCAAGGCACTGCTTGTACTGTGCAGCGCAGGTTCTTCAGTACTTTCGAACTACCAGAGTCGCAACGATACTTGACATTCTGAGCGTCTTGATATGCGTGCTCTACATGGTGGTGTACGCAGATATCTTTGAGCAGCAAGGTCCCAATTCCGCCGGAAGCGGGGTCAGAGCCAGCACGTCTAGCACGGAGATAATCCGACTAGACCAAGTCGTTGATGCAGATATCTTGAACGGGTGGTTGGAGGTTAGAAATCATAAAAGACCTCATGTAACTGGAGTCGGTCTCCTTCACGACGGCCGCAGCGTGCCTCGTTTGTATAAAGAAGCGTCACGGATTATGGCGACGGGGTCTTCGGTCTCGAGGATGGCTAAAGAGATGTCGATGATTCTCGAGTCGCAAGGTAAAGGTTATCCTCCAGAGCTAGTTCACCGACAGGACGGACAGAGGGCGGTGTGAGGCTGGTTGAGGTGCATTAGTAGTTCTGTATTAGTCAACAGCTCTTACTCTCTATATATCTCATTACTTCGTTCCCCGAGCCACCAAAATCATGGTAGCCACCCGCGACATATGGCCCATGCTGCCGCATGGCGATTGCTGCGTAAGTGAATCTCATGTATACACGGAAAATCATAGACCGCCTCAAGAAGCTAGTGAAGAAGCTTCCGAACCCCCTCCAATCATTCCAAGACCAGTCACCAACCCACAAACCCAGCCGTCCGCTGTCCCCCTTCATTGTTCTCAGCGCAGTATCCTCTAGCTCCTTCTTCTGGAAGACGCAAAAGGCTTGGGCCAAATACTGTGCTTGATTTTATCCGTTGAAGAGCGAAACTGAGAGGCCTGTTCCGTTTCTCGTGCCCTCTTTCACCCAGCTCTTCGCACCCCGATGTTTCACGTGGCGCGTCAAATACGCTAGTTCGTATGAGAGCAGAGCACGAGCAGCGATTGCACTGCAAACGTATCTGAAAAGGCAGTTGCGGGCATCAGCCTGGTTGGTGAGCAGCGACCCAGACAGCATGATTGTTCCCATGAGGACCTGCAATGTCGGTGCAATTGACAGAGCCCACGTTGCTAGTACTGATAGAAGTATCCAATATTTACCCTCCCTCTCCTTGAGTTGCAATCCGGCCTTGCTGTTGTTTCTGTTGCAGTAGCAGCAGCAGCAACTGTCGTCGTTGTCGTGGTCTCTGTTATTGTTTTTGTTTTTGTTGCAGCAGCTGCTGCATTTTTCGTCGTCGTTATGGTCGTTGTCGCTTTTGTTGTGAATGTTGTCGTTTTCGTTATTGTAATTGTAAGCCGCTGGACGAAACTCGCGATAACACCACCGTTGGAACCAGTTTTCCCCGGCAATCTTATCCTTACGATCAAAAGCCCCCTCTGACTTGCGCACCTTGAATCGGAAAAAGATCCCAAGAATACCAATCAGGTGAATGAGGAACGAGCAGTACGTCCACCACACTGGGTCGTTGACGTTGTTCGCCGACATGAAGAACGACCAGTGGCCGAGCTGATATGCCAGCAACGCCACATTCGCTGCCGCACCCATCGCCACCACGTACTCAACTAAAACAACCACGATTCTGGCGGGTTCATTGTCGATTGCAGGCCATACTGGATAGTCCACGGATGGGTTCTCGTAAATGGCGTTGTCGTCCGGGTTGCGCGGCCAGGGTGACGAGATGGCGAGCAGCAATGCAAGAAGGGGCCTTCGCAGGAACAAGAGGCTCGTCTCAGAGGTGTTGGGCCCAATGGTCTGGAGAACCATGGGAGCGAGACCCAGCGTGAGTGCAGCGGCTGCAGCTTCTGCTTTTCGCGTCTCCGAGAATGGTTCATCGAATAAACAGTCGATCACCTTCCATTTCCCTTCACCCATAGGATCATCGTTGTATTCTGCCAGTTGACTGGAGCAACTCTCGTTTAAGTACCCCTTTATAAGACCATCCCATCCTGGAAAGAATTGTTGGAATAATGGACCGTCGGCGAGAGTTGAGGGCACGTTTGTGGCGATGATGAAGGCAACCAACCAATGCCAGCGGCTGAGGGTAAGGCCACGCATGTTGGAAAAGGGGGTGCGCCGGCACCGGTGAAAGAAAAGACTGCCAGAAATGCAGTGAAAAGGCCTCAAATCTTGTTGGTGGGGGGCGACAAGCTTCTTATACCGGAAAGACGCAGCCTGATCTATATTGAAACAGCGCAGCCTGATTGACTATCACAACCCCTGCCGTATCCGTCCTTGGAAACGGGGCCCTCGCCGCGTGGGGATGTAACAGTTCCTTATTGGTATATTCATCCGCATCTCGCTCGAACCGGCGTGTATGCCGCGATATGGTCCTTCGCAATCTCCACAGGACGTTACCACGAGAACAGTGGCAACGAACCAAGCATCTGTGAAGCAGCGCCTGATCTCGGGTTACACCTAGCACACACCTTAAGTGCAATAGACTCATGTGGAGTCTCGGCGGTTACGGTACCCCATGCAGTGGCTTTTGAAAGAAAGCACACGATTCGGAAACCGCGGATGTAATCTTCTCGGCCTACGCCATCACCACACCAGCCAAGGAGGAAGACCTCTCTTGGCCCCTGAACCATACCGTTCTGAGCTTCAGCCTCATCACCTATTCGCACGTTGACTGGCGAGCTAGCGATCATGGGGTCGGAGCCTGCAGTGAATTGGCGCCTTCGAGGGTGCCATTGTAAGGAGATTGACGTCTGGCGCAATGACGCCGGGTACGATTCCCGAATCGTCGACGACGACGGTTTCCATGGCGAAAGAGCGGTCCAGAAGACTGATGAAAAAGCTGCCCCCTCCATTGGTTTAGAATCAATTCATCCAAATGCCCGCCGAAATTTGTTGCCCTAACAGCATTCACGAATCAGGAGGAAATTCCATCTCAAAGACCGCCGAGTCTCTTATCCTCCATGGCCACACCCTCCTCAAGTCTATCACACTCAGCGACGTCTGCCCCACGAATCAGGGCCATACTGTAGCCGATCTGACCCTCGTCGTCAGTCTTGGATTACACTGCTCAGCCGAATAACATGCAGCCACGTTGAACGTAAGGGAAGATGCCTGGCAAGGCCATGTTGTCCCAATTACCGACGACAAGCCTACCGAGCTACTGCTGGGTTTGAACCTCAAGCGCAACATGCTCGTCAGCGTCTAAAAACATCCCACCGCCATCCGACATAGGCGAATCGGCCAGTATCTTTGAAGATCGCAAGCACCAGCTCCCTCCAGGCGCTATAACGGGGATGGTCTTAGCCGTAGCCTTATCATTGTGTGAAGGGGCGGGAGCTGAAAAAAACGGAACAAGATGGAGCGGAGAACCTGGCCCGGGTCGGGAAGATAGAGGAAAGGCCTATGAGAGTGTGAGAGCAGATCCAAGGGCACGGCGCGGAGGGATCTGGACTTCGTTGGCACGATGAAGGGGCGGACGGGTTGAGGCGTCAGATACAGTGTAGGAAATCATTCAGCCGTGGGCTAACAGGTGCAAGGTCAGCACAACCAGACGTCGACACCCAGCCCCGCGGCCCTGCGTTCACCAGCTTCGTCCAGCCTGCAGACCATGGACCATGCCGGCACGCATCTTCTCCCTCGCCGAAACGGACTTTCACACCTTCATGACCGCGTACCAGTCTGTATTCGATTGCAGCGGCTGCTTCTAGACGAGGACATAATCCAGACTGGTTCTTCACGTCGTCCAACGTTGACTCCATCCCGCGGTGAGTCCGAGAAAATCCAGACGGTCGCTTCGAATTGGTTGACATGGAACGCCGGAATAATACCAACGAAGCCATGCTCGCCAACCCGGGCCAGGTATGTCCTTACGCCACAATCCCAATGAGACTGAGCTACGGGGATTGCTAATGACTGCCAATTGAAAAGTATTTCCGAGATGTCAATGTTCCAACCATACAAAAAGTCAGAGCCCAACGTATGATATTCTACGACCGAACTTCGCGCGACAGAAGACGGTTCCGCTGTCATTTGGGGTGCACCTCGGAGTGATTCGAGCCCTGCGCAGGAGTTGATATTCCACTCCCATTCCCCTAAATGATCCCATCAGCGAGACAAGAGATACGGAGTCTGGCAACTGTACCAGGCAAGGCCATGAACCTCGCTCCCAGGGCGAGAAGCTCAAGTACCTCAGAGACGGTAACCTTATCGAGAAACTTTGCTCCATCTGCTTCGCACTTTGCAGCGAAGGGGCTCAGAAGCGCAAAGTCATGTCCTTGGGACGCATCAGCCGGCACCACTCGGTGTACTTCGGTGAGCTGGCCTAGGTCGGCAGGTGAATCCAGGCAACAACGTCTCCAGCCGGAGCTTAAGCTTGAGTACTTCCTTTAGCTAGAAGAGCTGCTTAGAAGGGCGCTCCTTGGCCGCGAGGGCAGTTTCTCTGAGGGCTTCCCAGGCGTCTGGGCTGGCTTAGGAGGGGGTATGAATGCGTGCACTTGATCGACATGATTGAGCAGATCACTGATGGAGCGGTGCTTGTAAGGATTAGCAAGATAATGCGGCGAAACTTGGCTCCAGGCAAAGAAGAATCGAGCAAGAACTTCGGTTGGTTTCTAAAACACTACTTCAGTTTACTTGAGAAGGATGCTGGGTTGCTGTTGATAGAAGTCTTGTGCAAGTATAATGACACCGGATGTTTACCTACGGGCGAGGACAGAGCTGAATTCACGGTTCCGACGACTCATCAATCTTTCAACTCGCTTTCGTCTTTGTGAATGGGGCTCAATTCGATGACCACTGGCAGCTCTCGGTCCAAGGTTGCCTCTGCCTCTACATGTGGTTATCCTAGATAAACTGACAGAGTCTTGTTATCCGCGCAGATACTTCTGATGATCCAAAATGGATAGGGGTAACAGAGACGACAACGAGGATGACAGAAGGGATGGCAAGTAGCATTGCATTTCAACGAGTTCAATGCGGTTGTCCATGTGATTCTTCGAGATCGGCCATATGTCTGCCGGATCAAGTAACGTTGTCTTGCGCAGCATGTGTCAACATCGTGGCCATCAAACTATTGATGGCCTCAGTCGTAGCCGAAACCAGACTGAAAAGAACAATCCCACGGGTTGTGCGTTGTTCAAAATGGTGAAGTCATGGTTGGGAAACCGTCTCTGCGTAATCACGATTTGGCATGCTTGATGGTGAGACTAACGCCGACTAGCGCAGCCACGAAGCATGGGTATTTGCGGCCGATGCATTTCTGCAGATGTCGAATGCAAATATTGAAACCTGCTTGATTCCGTCATCAGCATCGCTTTTGAGGAATGGACATGATCTGACTCGCCCTATTCCTAGGTAAAATGCATCCATTGTGCACCTCTCAAACACAGCCGCCACTACCATTCGTGGAACGGTGGCGGCGGTTCTAGGGCAAGCGGCGTCGAGACCAGGGAAGGGGCCAAAAGACTTCCAGACCTCGTGGTAAAAGGTCGCTCAGCCAATGGCGAGGCGCAACGAGGGAAACGGAGGTTTTCAAGGTAGGATTCGGGGCGACGGTGCTGACGAGTGGTCGGGAGATGGACACGAAGATCTGCGGTGAGGAGTCGGATGGAGCCAAGATCCAAGAGACCGTCTTTGGCAGCGGCGATGGATAGGCTATCCCGGCTTGGTATTGCTGGACAGAGAAAACGGTCAGATTGGGCGGTGGACGTTTGTTGGCAAGCTTCCGGGTGGTTGGGAATGGGCCTTGGGTGGAACGACAATGCTGGTTTCCCGCCGTGGTGGGGTGAGGGGTGCGAGGGGTTTTGTGTCTTGGATTGGAACGGCGGACAAGAGTCAAGCCCGACGTTGCCGGACTTGCAGAAGGATTGGGGGCCCCGAGTGCGTTTGGTTGGCACTCGAGCAACACCAGAGCCGCGGTGAGCTTGGAGTAGCGCGCGTAACACTAACTGTGAGACAAGAGCATCCGTTGATGGACCATGGACTGGCGGCTGCTTTCTCGACGGGTGTCTTTTTTTGATGCCGCAAACTGCGCTTTGGCAATGGTGTTCCAGCTTGGCGACAAGTGGACCGCAGTCGTCAGGTGGCTGGTTTCAGTCTGGTCAACGGTCTTTGAATTTGTGCATGCGAATCGAGACATGACAGAGGTGTCGAATTCCAGGCTCGCAAGTCCGATGGCGAATTCGCTTGCTGTATCCGCAGAAGAGGGTGCGATGAGGTTATCTCGAAGCTGAAAGCGCCAATCAGCACCGCCAGCGGAGGGGAACAGCCAGGGCTGGGCTCCAGACTGGCCCATCCCATCCCATGATTCTGGCAGGAGGCAACTGCGTTAGCGGAAGGAAAGATAAGATAACGTTGAAAGGTTGAAAGATGGACGAAAGATGCACCTGTGCGGCCACGATGGCGCATGGGCCAGCGACAACTCAGAGAATGGATACGTACCTCTTCGATAGGTACGTATCCGTAGGGACCTTGAAGGAAGCGCCAGCAGCAAGCTTAAAAGCGGGCAGAGATGGTGGTGGCAATGGCAATCACCACACCCTCGTCGCATTGCGGTCCGACCGATCCGCTGGGGGTTTTGTACAGGGCAACGGCAACGGAGCAAACGCTGAGTGCCTGGAATCGACCGACCGACGGGCACCGCACAGGGTGCCATCGCCGGGCGATGGCTCGTCTGGTACCTAGGTGTGTGTGTCCGCGTATCTGCAGCAGAGCGGTGCAAATCAGGCCCAGACTCAGGCGGCTTACCTTCTTACATATGGATACATAGGTGGTGTTGAGGCGGTTGCTTGGTTGCTTGGGTACGAGTACCTAAGTAAGGTAGGCACTAGCTAGTTATGCAGCCAAAGCAGGAATTCTGTCAATCCAATAAACGCCATCGGTTCGTATCTCTTTGACAAGCTAGATTGCCAGGTCAGAATTAGTCTGTTTACACGTGCGAAGATGGCGCCAACCTTCTTTTATTCCTTCCTCGATTCTTTCTTTGCGCTTCCTTCCCGAGCTCTGCGCGCCGCTGCAGCTGCCAACTGCCTGTCAGGTACGGATGCCGTACTGCCTACCGCAGTCGGGTACACTGCACCACTCGGTTGCTTGCTCACTCCGTGCTCCCGATGCCCATCACTTCCAGGTCCATTTGATTTGCACTTACGCAGCAATAAGATTCCTTGCCTGGCTGCTCGATAGGCCGAGATATGTGCACAAAAACACCGCTAAACGCCTACCGTCTTGTCCCCTTTTGGAGGGCTATCCCTGCTCGCATCCCGGTTTCGACCAGTTTCGGGAAAGTGATGGTGCAGAGGGAAAACGGCCAAACCCACCCATGTCAGTCCACATCCACAGTCGTCCGCAGTGCTGTCCACAGGCCCATGACATGGCAATGGGCATTCCAACCAGGAAGCCCGCCCAGTGTTGCCGCCGTAGAATCATCTTAAGAATACGAGCTTTCCAGCCAACCCGTGCCTGCCAATACCCGACTTCCACCATGCATGTTCTCCCTGCCAGGCCTGCCTCATCCTTCCCTCTTCCCCAGACTGCCTGACCAGACCGGGAGAGGTGAATGAACCCTGACCTGCTGAAGGCCGCTACTCCTTCCCACGATTGACTTTGACTACGAGTGGCCACTGCAGACTGCAGGTGCGAACCGCCTTGCGGATATCTGGGCGCTCATCCTTGCCATCGGGTCTGCCGCCGGTTTGGGGGAATTCTTGAACATCACAGGCCCCCCCTGCAACTTCTTTCAATATCTTGTACCTGCCTCCCGCCAAAGCAACACACCCTTTTCTTGCCAGCATCCGTCGCCACGTCTCGCCGCTGCGACCGCGTCTGCAAAAAAACACCCCGAGTCAAACATCACCAGTCCTTCTCCAAACGTCGTGAATGCGATCCAATTCCGACTGAGAACCGCTTCGCCGGCTCACCACAACATTGCGCATTCGTCATCACCGTACAAACGAAATAAGTACCGAGAATCCCGGTCAACACCATCTAAAACAGCTCCATTTCGTCTCGGAGACACCCCTAGAGCTCTCCACCACCCGCTTTCCGTCTCCTCGGGAGCGTACACGATCTTCCGCGACCTCCGAACAACCTCGAGTCTCAACCTGCAACACAGCTTCTCGCAGCTTGAAACATCTCTATGTCTTTGACCTGGCTCACCATCAGCTCGGTTCGATACACCCTAGACATCGCTTCTGCAGCTACCAGATAACACCCGTCCATCGTCACACCCGATCTTTTTTCTCGGGCATTTTCGCCCTGCGAGCCCACCGAACCGTTCTGTCATCACTTGCCTCGATTGCCCAGGATGGCCAGATTGGGGGCTTCACTATCGGCTGCTGCGAGTTGGCTCGCCGTATTCGCCTCGTTCACGACAGCTTTTGCTGCGACGGAGACCATTTACATCACCGGGCAGGATAAGGATGGCAACACCGCAGAGCTCGCCACCAACCGACGTCCCGCCTTGTTCACTGGCGACTTTGGCGACTGCCTTGGAGGACAGAGTCTTTTCAACGTCACCAAATTCGACGCCGCCTACTATGCCGACAATATGACGGTCCAATTCCATCTCGATGGAACAACCAACATCCGAAACGAGTCGTTGATGAGTATGCTTGAATGACCCCCAGCTTCCTCCAGACTACTGACGTTGAAATAGTGCACATCAACGTCGAAGCTTGTAAGCCGACTTGAGACGAACTTGCATGCAAGAAATGGGGATGTGCTGACTTGGCGCAGATGGCGAGACAAGATTCGAGATGAACTTTAACCCGTGCATGACCAACATCGCGAGGTGCGTCAACGTCCCTGGATCCTCCTCGCAATGACTCGCTGACATTGTGTAGTCTGTGCCCTTTGAATGCGAGCGTTCCGATTACTGCCTTCGCCGAGTTCAGGCTCACGCCAGCTCAGATCGATGGCATTCCCTCCATCGCCCTCGACATCCCCGACTTTGAAGGTTCAGCCCGTATCCAGATCTTCGCAAACTCGAGCGAGACTCAAATTGGTTGCTTCCAGGCCGTTATGCGAAATGGCAATAGCTTCTCTCATCCTGCAGCCATTTCCTCGATCCTTGGCGTCTTCACTCTGGCCGCAATCCTTGCTTCGGTTGCAACTGCAATCTACGGCGTCAGCATTACTCACATCAGAACGCATTACGCCCACTCTCTGTCAGTACTTGTCATCTTTGAGACTTTCCAGACCGTCTTTTTCTCCGGCGCCCTATCTGTCGACTGGCCCAGCGTTCTGCCTGCCTGGTGGAGCAACTTTGGATGGGCTGCGGGCATGATATACAGCAAGCAAATGGTTGACTCGATTGACGGATTTGCCGGAGTGACTGGTAATGCTAGTCAAGTCGGTGGTGCAGGATCGACGGTCATCAACACCGGCGGCGGTATAGTCCAACAGATCTACGGGCGCTCACTTGATAGTCTCTCGGACACCCCCATCGAAGTTGCCCCTCTTCCGCAAATCGCCAAGCTCGCTGTCAGAGGGCTCAACACAAGCAATCCCTATGAATACTACTGGTCCGGCTCTCCGGTAGCCCCTGGAATGCCTACACCTGGTAAATGGATTGGATTTGCTGGAGATCTGTCAGCTCTTGGCATCCCGGCCGCGGATGCCTTCACCATCGGTCTCGTCTGGTGGTTGGTAGCAATCGGCCTTGTTGCTGTGTCCATTACCGTTCTCAAGTTTTCCCTTGATGGAATGGCACGGTTCAAGCTGATGAACGAGGACCGTTTCTTGTACTTCAGGAATCATCTAGGAGGGTACCTGGCGGCTGGTGTTCTGCGAACGCTCCTCGTTGCGTTCTTCTCTCTGATGACTTTGGCCCTGTTCCAGTTCAACATCCGCGCACCCGCCGGCCCTACTGCTATTGCGGCCATCGTCTTTCTCATACTACTGGTTGGCGTTGGTGGCATAGCCGCCTATGCCTGTTTCTTCCGTCTACGCCTCGGAAAGTACGAAATGGGTCCTGACACGATCGTCTTTGAGCAAGGCAAGCTATTTAGCTCGGTTCCGGCTGTCGCAGCAACCCGCGCAAGCAACCTCGGGGAGAAGGAAACGACGGCGAAACGATACGGATCGATGCCCTTCTTCAAGATTCGCTACGTTGATGACGACCCCAACCGAATCACAGTCCACAAGGACGAGGCGTACATTAAGCGATTCGGCTGGCTTGCTGCTCGATACCGTCGGACGAGATGGTGGTTTTTCGCTTGTTGGCTCGGCTACCAGTTCATTCGGGCATGCTTCGTCGGCGGTGGAGCCCGAAACCCGCTTGCGCAAGTCTTTGGACTTTTCATCTGGGAGATCATCGCTTTCCTGGTGTTTATCAAACTGAACCCGTTTGAGGGCCAGCGAAACAACTCCCTGGCGATTTGGATGCTCGGCATTGCAAAGGTGGCGACTGCCGGTTTCTCCATCGCCTTCTTGCCCGCCTTTGCTATTGGTCGCATCCTATCGACAGTGTTCGGCATCATTATCATCGTGGTTCAGGGCTTCCTCGTCGTCGCGGTTTTGGTTTTGATCGTCCTCGGTTGCATCTCGTCATGGATGTCGCTCAACCGGAACCGCGAGCAGTTCCCCGAGAAGCTGGACGGACTTCGCATTAAATACTACGAGCACATGGCAGCAAAGGCGGACGATCTTCCTCCGCCCCCGAAACCCGACCCCAGCCAACTTCCCCCTCGAGAGCCCCCACAGCCGTACTTCAACGTAACCAGTGTTCGTCGAGCTCACAAAATTGAAGATGAGCACGAAGCGGGTGAGATGGAGGACGTCATTCGGCCTGTGAATGCATCGGTTGTCCAGTTTGCACCGGGCACGAAGACCAGAAACCGAGCGAATAGTGCCAGTTCGCGCTACTCGGTTAACTCCTTGCCGCGCCGTGCCAGAGCAAACTCGCACCGCGCGTCATGGAGTTCAGCCGACTTCGCCGAATGGGATAAGCAGGTGACCCGTGAGCGGTCTGGCTCACTTACACACCGCAACGGCCATCAACGAAATGGTTCCTTCCGACAGGTGTCTCACTCGGAATCCCAGCCAGATCTCGGTCGTGGATCTAACAACAACACGCCACTTCCGGAGCGGTCAGCGTCAACGAATGAGCTTCGCCGGATCATGACGCCCACCGAAGAGGTCCCGGAGGAGCACATTATGACTCCTGGCGCCATGGTTGCAGATGAAAAGCGCGACAGCAAATCGGATGAGTCCACTATCTCACCCATCCATGAGGGAGACGAGGACAAGTATTTTGAGACGAAGGGGGATGTTTCGCCCATCCAAGAGAAGGATCAGAAGGCTTGAACTGATTTCTGGACACGGATTGTTTTGAACGGCACCGCGAGGCCGTTCATTAAGCCTGCGACTTCATCGTTTTGACACGCCTTGATGGCGTTTTTCTTCACACCATTGCATAGCATTGCATAGACGGCCGCCACCCCGGCCTGAACGAATTTGCATGAGAAACGGATTATGAGGCGTTGGACGGGAAAAAGAACTCATTTAGAAGAAGGAATATTTTGTAATGGCACCACAGTGTTGGGGAAGAGCGGCTGGTTGCTTGCGACCAGATTGCATCAAGCACATATTTGGCGGCCGTGGACAAGGTAGCCCGTGGATACATCTGCAGACAAAAGTGGTCACTGGCATCCCAAGATAGAGCCTAGCTGCTAAGAATTAGAAATTCAGCATTGCATTAATCCATTCACCTTCCAAGTCTGCAGTGATCATCACATATTTTGAAGGGAATTGCTCATCTGCTCATCGAAAACCGCTTGCACCATTTTCATCTACCGTAAAATATATGTCCAAGATTCCCTATATATCTTTTTTGACTTTCCAGAAAATGCACCCCGTCCCATGCCCGACACCTGATGTGAATATGTGTATGTCTTTGAAAATCATCCAAGAACGTTTTAAGCAAAGCCCTTGAGAACGGCGGCCTCGGCGTTGAGGATGGAAGAGCCAGCAGCACCAATGACGGTGTTGTGGCTGAGGGCGACGAACTTGATATCGAAGATGCCGCTCTCGTCCTCCCTGACGCGGCCGACGCTGACGGTGTACCCGCGGCCGAGCTCGCGGTCCAGACGGGGCTGGGGCCGGTCGGGCTCGTCGAAGACGATGATGGGGCTCTCGGGCGCGGAGGGGCAGCCGAGCTTCTGCGCGTCGGAGACGTACTCGCGCAGGGCCTTCTTGACGTCCTCGGCGCTCGGGGCGGGGCGGCGGGCGAAGCGCAGGGAGACGCAGGCGGTGTGGCCGTCGAGGACGGGGACGCGGTTGCAGGCGGCGCTGACCTTGAGGTCCTTCTGGTCCTCGAAGGCGGTGAGGTCGCTCGTGATGGTGCCGAGGATCTTCTGGGCCTCGGTCTCGAGCTTGTCCTCCTCGCCCGAGATGAAGGGGACGACGTTGTCGATCATGTCCATGGAGGAGACGCCCGGGTAGCCGGCGCCGGAGACGGCCTGCATGGTGACGACGGAGACGGCGTCGACGGGGCCGAAGACGGATTGCAGGGCGGCGAAGGGGATGACGAGGCCGATGACGGCGCAGTTTGAGTTGCAGACCAGAAAGCCCTTTTGGAGCTTGTGCTGGGCGCGCTGGTGGGGGATGAGGTCGAGGTGGGGGAGGTTCACGGTGGGGACGACGAGGGGGACGAGGGGGTCGCGGCGGTAGTTCTTTGCGTTGGAGAAGACGGCGAGGTTGGCCTTGAGGAATTCCATCTCTGTTTTGGGGGTTGCGTTAGCTGCGACGACGTACAGAGAGGTGCGCGTCAAGGGAACGAACCAATCTCGCCGGCGACGTCGGAGTCCAGGCCGGAGAAGACAATGTCGCAGTCCGCGAACTCGGAGGCCTTGCACTCGCGCACGACGAGGTCGCCAAAGGGGCCCATGGGCGAGGCCTGCTTCCAGCGGACGGCATCGCGGTATTTCTTGCCGGCGGAGCGGGAGGAGGCGCCGACTGCGACGAGCTTGAGGTAGGGGTGCTGCGAGAGGAGGAGGATGAAGCGCTGGCCGACGGAGCCGGTGCAGCCGAGGACACCTGTGTTACCGGATCATGTCAGTATCTGTGTGTGTTTTCGAGTCTGGGGTTCATCATCGTGGTCTCGTGTGCGTGGTGTTGAGGTTCCGTTGACGGAGGAGCGCAGGGGCGGCAGCGGTTCATGGCGGGGGAGGGGCAATTTGGGGGGAATTGCGTTCGCACGTACCGCACTTCTTGACGGGGAATTCGCCCATGGTGTCTGAGGGTTTCGGGGGGTATCGAGGGTATCAATTGAGGTGAGCAAAACAAAGACAGACCAGTCCGAGAAGCGGGAGGGCTTGATATATGGGCGACGGTGATGTGAGTCAAGAGGGAAGTGGCATGTCGTGCCGCGCCCTGGCCCGATTATTTTTTGGGGACGAGGGAGCGACGTCGGTAGCACCCCGCCATGCCCCGCCATCGGAGCTTGCGTCGCTGTGCAGTGCAGGGGACAGAGCACCTGTAGCGCGGTAAATCGGTCGTCTCTGATTGGGAATTGCCCTTTTTTCTTTTTTATTCTTTCTATTTTTTTTTTCTCACTTGCGACTGCCGCCCTTCTCCCGCCGGTCTTGCGCCAGCAGACGGCAAGGGTCCAGAAACCGGTCGGGATCTGGTGTCTGTCGACATCACCGGCCGGCGATTGAAACCATGCAGTAATTGGACTGTCACGATCGTGACATACCCAGGGAGGAGCAGTTCTCGGCTTGGTGCACTATCATCCCATCACAAACTTTCATCGTATTGTGCCTCTGCTTCGACAGACTGCCTGCCCCGGTGTATCTCAACCCCGCCTGTCAAGGTTTCAAGCTGAGATGACGGCCAAGTATAAATGGTATCACGGACTGCATTATTCAAAGCGACGATGATGAAACTTCGGTATGTAATTGAACACAATTGCTGACTATAAACCTACGACACCCACGGACTTCAAACCTGAGACTGTGTTGTCGTCTTTTCCGTTTTCCCCTAAACATCCGGTTTCTCGCTGCTTTGCAGCTTTTTCGCGACATCGTAGCTGAGGAACTTTTCCATGTTCGGTACCAGAAACGAGCTCAGCAGAAGGATGATCGAGAACGGGATTGTTGTGTAGAACACGATCCTGAATGAGCTCGTGTAGGCCGTCTTGAGCGCGCTCCCCACTGCCGAAATGATGTCCGCATTGATGCCCGGAACAGTCGAAAAGTCACCCGCAGTAATGGCTGCGAAGAGAGCTTCGATCGACGACGACGGAAGACCTGCCTCCGTTGCTGCCGGAACCACATACTTTGGCAAGTTCTTATTCAGCTCATTTGTCAGGACAGACGTGTACAACGCCTGCGCAACTGCACCACCGAGACCACGAATGGATCCCATAACGCCTGTTGCGAGCCCGATATCTTGAGCTTCCCAGACCAGTGTGATTCCAGGAAACGAAATATTGTCGACGAAGCCGATCCAAGTACACACCAGGGTTCCCAGAGCGATAGTCGCAGCCCATCGGTCGGGCGAGATCGTGGTTAATGCAGTCATGAAAGCAAATGATAAGGCTGACGCAACAACGCACTGCCACTTTACCTTGGGCACGTAAGAGATGGTAAATCCTGCGATAGTCTGGCCGAGAAGAATACCGCCGCCGACCACCGAGCTCTGCCACCCAATCTTCATCGAGTCTGTGGTGTAAATACTGCCGATGATGGTAGGCCAAAGAACGGTGAGGGAATAGTAGACCATTGCCCCGACCGTCGCGATGGCGATGATAGCGACGAAGCCGATGTTCTTGAACATCCTTGGGGGCATCAATGGCTGGACCTTGCAGAAGAAACCCTCTGCCGCAAGTCAGTTGAAGCACCACGTTGAGAACAATTTTGAGACTTACCATAGATGGCAAAGGCAGCCAGAGTAGCGATGCCAATAAGAAGAGTGCAGAGTACTTCCGCGCTCGCCCATGGATACGCGGACCCTCCCCACGAGAGACCTATGAGGAACAACACGCACCCGGAAACATAAAGAAAGATGCCAACGAAGTCCAAATCCTTGGTCATCTGGAGTCTGGTCTTTCCGTGAACATGGAGCTGGTCGTATGATGGCGGGTGATAAAAGAACCAGTAAAGAACCAAAGAGAGCACGCCAAGGATGTCTCCCATGTAGTAGCTCCATCGCCACTTTGAGACAGTGTTGTCGAAGAGGGATCGAGCAATGACAGGTCCAAAGACAGCAAAGGGTAGCGAGGAAAGGAACACGATAGTGACGATAGGCCCTCTCCACTTATTCGGCACAAGCTCTCCCATGACGATGCCAAACGACAACTGCCCGGCCGCCGCGATGCCGTTGCAGACGTTAGCGGCAATGAGGGTCTCAACCGTCTGGGCACATGAGCCGATGACGCAGCCGATAAGACCGAGGATCGATGTCCCTAGTACCATCCACTTGCGTCCATACAGGTCAGAGAGTCGACCGACGAGAAGGAAGCCAATCGAACTGCCCATGGTCCACATGGTGGCAACCCAGTTGATGTTTTTGGAGGGACCGAGGTCTGCGTTGATGAGTGTGCTTCAATCAGGTCAGTATCTCTTCGATTGAACCTTCTTGATGAATAGACTTACAGTGTGTTCGCAGGTAGTACCCATCCCAAGTATGCGCAGATGCTTGCGAGGCATTGAGCCTAGGACCCTATCAGTTTCAAACCAAAGACATCGATCACGTCAATCTAGCATACGGTCAACGTTCCAAGGAACTGTGGGCTGCGAAAGTAACCGGCAGGCATCGCATCGTAGTTTCCACCGACAGCCTTTGTATCGATATAGTCGACGGTTCCATCGGCATGGACCACTTTGGTGACGTTGCCATCGTGGGTCTGTACTTTGCTGATATCATTCTCGGTCTCGAGATGGCGCGCAGTGGGCTCCTTGGCCTCTGTGCCAGATTGCCCGTCAGAGGAAGACATGGCTGTCGAAACTGGATACCGAATGCCAGGGCGAGATGTTTGTACTACTAGAGACTTCAGATCCAGCGATGGAGAGATCCAGGCTGCTGGCTGCGGGTCTCGCTACCGTGGAGTCGGGACGTTGACCAATATTAAATAGAACGGCCGCACTCCCCTCAGCAGACGGACGCCTTCATCCAAACGTATGGATCGCCGGAATGTGCTACCCCAGTTCAAGGGAAAGGATGGTTATTCTTTCCCCACGCAACCCCGGAATCCAGGGATCTGGGGAAGTCGTGGCCGGCAGAAAGGGTGATTCAGGGGGGGGTTCTCCCCAAGGCAGGTGAGAGGCTGGAGACATGGATAATGAAGAGTCCAGGGCGATTGGGCTCTTGTGCATTCACGAGTGAAACTAGCACCGTCGAGGTGGTACAGGAGATAGATAGGCTTGGGACGTCGCATTCCTCGGGCGCTCTAGGGCGAGACATCGGCTAGACCAGTGGCTGAGAGAGCGTCTTTCAGCCCAGGCTTGTCTCGCTTGGATCCGCGTACTCGAGATGGACCTCCATCGATGCGACTTAGTGCGGGCCACAAACGTGCAGTGGCTTGAAGTAGACAAGGCGATGTCGCAGCCAGGATGGCATCCAGTCAGCTCACCAAGCCTTCGCGTCGTAGGGCAGGTGTTAGTGAGCAGTGAGCAGCCAGTCCTCATGTCATAGGGGCATTCGGACTCGAAGGGCTGGGTAAGGTAGCCTGGCTACCACCCTGCGTGTGGCATTCAGAAAAAGACAAGACACTGAATCATCGAGGCGCGTGGTGTGGCATACATGCTGCGGTCGCATCGTTCCGCATGTTTGGGCTCGGATGAACATGAGCGAGGTCGACGACCGGGAGGAGGAAAACCAATTCCGGAGGGGGGAGAAACATCTCAGGGCTGAGGAATCCGGGGACCGGTACTTGCCCCCTAGCTCCGCGGTGACAAGGGTTTTTGGAGATGCGGAGAAGGTCCCGAACACACGGTTCTCCAACGTTCACGTCAAAGACTGGGATCGAGAATAGTTGGTCTTTTCAGGCTAGAAAAGTGGCTCAGAAGCGAGAGGCGTAAATCTTGGAGTCGAAGGACGGTTGTGCTTGGAAATGCCCGCCCGCCAAGAGATGGAGTTGCGGAGCCAATCGTTGGGTAGCTGACCTCCGTATTGGGAATTGACTGCCGAATGCAAGCCCAGCTGCAGGACGCTGAATTGGATAAAGTTGATTACCTGAAGGCCTTTGAGCAGATTCCCACATTCCCCGACAAGTCCGACGACGGGTCAAATCTCTAGCAAGAACCAGATTGGGCCGCAGTGGGAGACAACGTCAAGTACAAAAGCTCGATGGGTCACCAAAGTTAAGCCACGAAACTTTTCTCCTCACGGTGGGAAATCAATTCCGGAATGGTATATGTCTCAGCTGTCCAACTCAAGCCCGTTCACATGTTCGATAATCCCGCCTCAAGGCACTGATTATCAATCATCCGCTCAAGTTGAACGAGAACCGACAGCCAACATTGAAATCAGCATGTCCCGCAACCAAACGGTGCTCAGCTTTGTAGACCGATAAAATAGAGGAAAAGAAGCCTCTACATGACGCATTTATCCAACAGGCAGCCTATTATTGGTCATCTCTCGCGTCTCAACCCTCAAACTCCAAGGTGGCCCTTGGAAGAGGATATGACGCGGCCACTGGTTGAGAGGAAACATGAGAGCTCCAATATGGGGATTGTTATCTCTGCGCAGCGCTACTTATATCCGATAGTTGTCATTGCCGTCTCGTTCGCCGTCTCTGTCGCCGTCTCTGTCGCCATTGCTCTACCTCGTGTCTTTTTGACACTTGTTTCTCCCTCGTGGCATGGGATCTTTTGCTTTCTTATCCCACAAGGAAATGAAACATATGTCAGGTTAGCAGACAGCAACGATGCGCTTGAAAACCGAGTTCAATATCACGGACGCAGGCTATGGGGGCAAGTTTGAAGCATTACGAAGTTACGATGTTGAGTAGATCACCGAGGAGACATGTTCGAGCCTGCCCAGGCCGGGTATCTGTGGCTACATACTTCAGCTTTGGCCTGACTTCGTCGAAACCTGCGACTTTAACTTGACGCAAGGCTTTGCACAATGACCATAAGACTTGAACGCCGGTGTTGGGTGTAACTCCACCCATAACTCCGATATTTTGAACCCGTGCTTTCAAACCTGACGCTATCTGTGATTCCCAATTTGCTTCATATCCGACTAACACGATGGGTCTTCTTGTCAACATCGCATCGTCTTATCTATATTCGGTCGATTCTGCGTCGACACAAGTGACCACACCTCTAACCACGCCCAACAGCATTCGTTTCTTCGTCATTGTGTGATCAAGGCAGCTTGTTTCCGACAGCATAGTTCTTCTGCAGTGACCACAAACAGCGACAATTCTGCCTCCATCATGACCAGCTACAGTGTGTTATCCTATTCAATGATTTGCACCACAATTATGCAGCGAGTGACGGCCTAGATGGAAGGCCTCACTGGCACCTCCGCTGTCTTGAGCTCATCTAATAGCCGCCCAAGTTATAAATAAGCAGGCTCAGGAACTCCATAGCCAGGTTCCTAGCCTGCCTCAGCAAAAGACATACCACAACGTAATTATCTCCAGCTTGTGAATAAGAAGATCAGCCATCAAAGAAGTGATGCTTTGGGCCAGCTCACAAGGGTCTACATAGACAAGGGATGGGTTATGAAGTATTGCACTCCAAGATGAAGTTTCAAGTGTCATTCTACTCATTTGCCTTCATATCAACAAAGGCGCCAAGTCTTTCCAACCCAATTTGTGAACTTCTGCACCCACACG
This sequence comes from Colletotrichum sp. SAR11_240, assembly GCA_025328625.1. Taxonomy (NCBI): domain Eukaryota; kingdom Fungi; phylum Ascomycota; class Sordariomycetes; order Glomerellales; family Glomerellaceae; genus Colletotrichum; species Colletotrichum sp. SAR11_240. The sequence continues at coordinate 65,429 of JAKMXA010000125.1, read as the reverse complement.
CCCGGAGGCACCGGAGGTCCTTTGACTACTACCGGTTCGGAGGGCCCACAAACTCGGAGGTATGCTCCGGCCAGCACCAATATCAGTGCAAAACACCTCAGGGGCTGTTCAGCGCGTGTGACCCTTAAGTCACCTCTAGAAGAGCCAATCACCACCACCTCTTCCAGCATCGTGATCAACACAGACCGAATCTTTTCTGCTTCAAATGGCGAGTGCCACCACCCTTGATCTCACAGAGGGCGAGAGCTGGCGGGTCCCCTCTCCCTGGAGGCTGCTCTCGCCATTCTTGTAATTATCATGAATGCCGAGAGCTCTCTTAACCACGATTGAAGCCCTATGCAGCCCACGTTTTGAGATATTGGAATATCCCCTCCGTCCACCACCATCCAGCTGGTTTCTGAAACCCTACCCACCCCCAGACTTGGTCTCTCTACCTCCTCAAAGCAACCCATCTCCTACCTTGCCTCTCCAACTCCCCATCTCTCTCCCACACACACTTACCCATCTCCATCTACCCTCTTCCACCTTACCCATCTTACTCCATCCATCTCTCCATCTCCATCTACCCAAATCCTTCCCTTCTTCGCACATCCCCAGCTTCACGAGCTTCGTTTGACTACTTCGCTGCATCTTTTTTTGCGTCGCGGAAAAATCAAGATCGTCATCATGTCTGGTTCTACCGATAACAGAAAGCTCCTCGAGCAGCTCCAGAAGCTCTCTTTTCAGCACGAGCTTGAGCAGGCTTCGATGGCTGGTTCTGCGGCCTCCCAGATGGCTGAGCCTGTCTACAGCCTCCAGAACCTGTCTGTCTCGGCCAGCAAGTCGCCTGACTTCTCTTCGGCCTCGTCCGAGGATCGCGACCCTGAGCGCGGTGGCGGTAAGCTTCTCTTTTGTTTTCTTCCCCTCTCTGTTTTCGTCGCTCCGATGACGCGATCTTCCATCTTACGCGATTCCGCTTCCTTCGCGATGAAAAATACTGACATCTCGATCACAGGTGTCCGCCTGGACGTGTCTTCCCTTCGCGGAAGCCCCAACAGCTTGGCTCGGCGCTCCGAGGCCGTTGGCAAGGCTCTGCGCCCTACCATGTCGGCTACTGCTACCTTGTCTGTGTAAGTCAATCTTCTAACCATTCGCTTCTACCTCAGCTAACTCGTCTCTAGTCACGCCCAGAAGGGCCCTGCTCAGGACGACGGTGATGTCTTCAACGACGACTCCGCCGACGACAAGCCCCTGGGCATGTCTTCCTCTGCCTACAAGCTCAACCAGAGCCACATTCAGCAGGCCGGCTTCAAGGGCAAGGACGTCGTTCGTCGCAACTACGATGAGGGCTCTCCCACGAAGCCCCGCTCTGCCAGCAACAAGCTCGTTGACCCTCAGGCTACTTGGCCCGCAACTGCTTGCATCTTCGTTGCCAAGTCAGTATTCTCACATGCTCCAGTCAGTTCTCTGCTAACATCTATAGCCTTCCTGAGCATCGTGAGGACTACACTCTCGAGGCTGCGGTCACCAAGGAGTTCCAGCGCTTCGGCGTCGTCTTTGTCAAGATTCGTCGCGACACCAACGGAATGCCATTCGCTTTCGTTCAGTTCACCGTAAGTACATCCACCATCGCTTCTATTACCACCTCATCATACTGACTCCAATCATAGAATGACGACAACGCCAACGAGGCCCGCATCGAGGGCAAGGGTGCCATGATCCTTGGCCGTCCTTGCCGCACCGAGACTGTGCGCGCCAACCGTACGTTGCCATTTCCCGCCTCATCCTTTTCCCATACTGACTCTTCGCACAGGCACTTACATCATCTACCGTCGCAACCGCACTGCGATCACCGTCGAGGAGGCCAACGAGCTGCTCACTCCCTTCGGCGACCTCGAGACCGCTCGCTTCCTTGATGACGAGATCCAGCAGCAGATGCGTCTGCCCGTCACGATCCGCGTTCAGTTCAAGGAGTTCGACTCTACCCAGCAGGTTCTCAAGGCTTTCCGCCTGAACAGAGTCTACCATGTCGAGGCCTACGACTTCAAGAAGGCTATGCAGGCCAGGTCTCGCAACCCTGAGCGTGTGTACCTCGACACCTACGACCGCGACCGTCGTTCCATCTTCATCGGCGACTTGCCTCTCAACTTCACCGAGAGCGACATTCGCATTCTCATGGAGGACGTTGGCAGCGTCGTCTCCGTTCAGGTCAAGCGCCTTGATTACCACCGTGGTAAGTTGTCTTTTCTCCCTTTCCTTTCCACATCCAAAGGTCAAGCTGACACGTGAACAGAGGGCCCCAAGCTCATCGCTTTCGTCGAGTTCACCAACCCGACCGTCCCTGAGATGGCCATTGAACGCTACGTAAGCATTTTGCCTCTTGCTTGACAACTTACCAAGATGGATGACTGACACCTCGAAGCATAACAACAATATCCAGGGCTACTACATCCGCGTCGAGCGTCGCACCAACCAGAACCGTCGTGGTGTATCCAACACCCCCGGCCGCTTCCATGGCAACGGCTTCAACGGCGCTGGCCCTTCCAACATGGGCGGCAGAGCCCCTTCTACTCCCGTTCGCGAGCAGCGTGGTCCTCTGGCTATCGAGGCCGGTTCCAGCTTCAGCCAGGAGGCTGTCCAGAACACTCCCGTTCGCCAGACTCCTCTCCGCAACGAGATGCACTCTGGCATGGCCCAGACTACTCAGCACGCCATGCAGCCCACCGTTGTTCAGACCCCTCAGCACCAGAACGGCATGCAAGTCCAGCACGTTCAGCAGATGCCTGCCCAGGCCCAGCAGCAGGTTGGCCCCGTCATGAACCAGGTTCCTAACCAGGTCCAGAACTATGTTGCCCAGCAGGTTCCTGCTCAGGTCCAGGTTCCCGTTCAGGGACAGATGCAGTTCAACATGGCTCCCCCCATGGGTCCTCACCCTCAGCAGCAGCACATGGGCACTCCCATGGGTCACCACCCTAACCAGCAGCACATGGGCACTCCCATGGGCCATCATCCTCACCAGCAGATGGGCCCTCCCCCCGTTCCTCAGATGAACACCCCCATGGTGCCCCAGTCTGGCTCCTACATGGGCACTCCCTTCTCCCAGGGTCCTTTCTCCCAGGGTCCCTTCTCTCAGGGTCCTGGCTCTGCCTATGGCTTCATGACTCCTCAGCCTTCCCCTGGTGCTCCCTTCTGGGGCTACGGTCACGGAACTCCTCTCTGGACCCCGTTCCCTGTCGACCCTTCTGCCTTCATGGCTTTCACCAGCCCTGTTCCCCCCGCTCGTTCCAACGGCGTCGCTCCCGCTGGTCCCCAGCTCGAGGCCAACCAGGTCACCCAGTCTGAGCCTGTCATGACTGACAACAGCATCACCCAGGCTTAGGCCACTTTCTCTTGTTCGATTTTCAATCATTCCGGTTCCAGTTGTCGGTTTTCCCAAAAGTTTCGGTTTTCCACGATCCGAACCAATCATTCGACTACTTACACATCGGCTTATTATTCGGAAATCCAACATTTCGGTTCCAAATCGGCTGGTACCCAATCGTATTGCTCGACAAATCTCATCTTTCTTTCCTTCTTTCGTGGTTTACAAACCATAACAAACAAAATTGGTGTTGGGATTTGGTGTGTGGTCAGATGGGATTTTTTCTTGCGACACAGGGTAATGGTTGATGGATTCAAGGTTCGGTAATAGAGAAATGGAAACAAAATGGAGTCATAGAAGGTTTGGTTTGTGCCAAAGAGCACTTTGTCTACTCTCGATGTCAGGCCGACTTTCATCTAGTTAGCAATACAGTCTTGAGTAAAAGCTTCCGTGCTGTTGATCTCGTGACCAGAACGTTTGCGTGTGTCGGGATTTGCGAGCGCAAAGTTCGGCTCACGGATTCTATCATGCTGCAATATTGCCATAATTTCCGTCTCTGAAGCTATCGCGACGAGTCAAAAGCCAGGACGTCTGTAGATGTGGGAGACCTGGCATCGACCCAGTGTGATGTGATGGGGACACATCTTTGAGGGTCTATTTCAACCCGGCGTAATCGGCACTTCGATCCAGCGAATCGAGTCAAACACCACAGCTCTTGAAGAGCTTAGCACTCCCTGCGGCTTTTGGAAGTCATGTTGTGTTGGCATCTAGGCTGTAATCGGGGAGTTCAGATGTCGTCAAATAGCCGTAGCGCGGGCCATATTTATCCCGATGAGAAGCTTCAGCTCCATGTACCCTTGTACATCCTCGGAGCTTGAAGGAAGCAACTGAAGATCTTCCAGGCTCGCCGACACTATTTCGAGCGTACCTGACGAAAATTCAATCTCCCACTTCACAGCGATTAACAGCATCGAATTTACCTAGCGAGAGGGATCGACGGAACAAGCCCCGCGACTGGTGGCGCATCACAGACTGAGCTTCGGCTCCAAAAACCACACCACCAAAGGTCTTGGCTGCGACGGCAAAATACCAAAAAGATGCGGGCAACACCGTCACTCATGGGCAAGGGCTTCTGGGCTCGGAGTTTGGATCATTTCAAGCGAAGCGCGACCATTGGTGAGCTCCTCCTCTCCCCAAGCCTCCTCGTCGGTCCCCCACTAACCCTCGTCCGTCGCAGCTTTCAAAGCAGAAGGCATAAAAGGCGCGCAAGGCCCTTACATACTCCAAGACTTCCGCGCGCCCAACTCGACCGAAGATTGCAAACTCCTCTCTGACCGCGAAATCGGCGGCTTCTCCGAGGTCGCCCTCGACTGGGTCCCCTCAACATCCCCCTCCCCGACACAACCCTCCGAAAGCACACCACCAACAAGGACCGGCTACGCCCGCTTCCACGGCGCGATATCCACCGCCCTGCCGAAAGACGACCCCAAGATCCAGCGCACAGGCTTCGCGGCATGGCGCACGCCCAACCAGCAGCCCACAGTGTTCGGCAAGTCATTATGGGATATTGACCCCTACGTGTACCTCGCGATGCGCGTCAAGTCGGACGGGCGCAGCTACTTCATCAACCTGCAGACGGACTCGGTCGTGCCGACGGATCTGCACCAACACAGGCTGTTCGCGAAGCGGCCGGGCGAGTGGGAGACGGTGTTTGTCAAGTGGAACGACTTTGTGCGGACGAACCACGGGTTCGTGGTGGAGCCGCAGACGGAGATGCTGAGGTCCAAGGTCACGACGGTGGGAGTTGGACTCACGGATCGGAGGCCGGGGCCGTTTGAGCTCTGCATCGAGAGGATATGGGCTACGAACGATGTCGAGGAGGCGGAGGCGGCAGAGGCGGAAGCCGATGCGGCTGCTACGGAGAAGGCCAGGCAAGCGAGGGAAAGCGAGTTGAGGAATAAGCAGGGGCAGAGTATCCGGTGGTCAATTAGGTGATGTGCCAGTCCTGCATCAGGCTCCACGAGGAGCTTTGGGGAACGTGCAAGTATGGGGGTTGCTTGCTCGCATCTAGATCGCCGGCAGAAGCTGGCAGGCAGGTCTGAGAGACAGTTACCAGTGAGTACAGCACGGGCAGCTCAGAGATGACTGATGGCATGCTCGTAGCTGGATTGGACAGTGTAGAAATATTCTGTAAGAATACGAAATGAAAATCAATGCCCTTGGAACGATCCCGGCCATCTCAAACGGCTGATAATGAAGTTGATCAGAAACACTGGTCGTGAATTTATCATCGTTCTGACATCCCACTTAAAGGCGCTCGCTCCCATGAGCACATGTTTGGGAATCACCAATTCCTGAAGAGAGAGCATAGCTGTGTTGATGATTGGTCAAAATGATGATGTTATTCCCCGGCATTTATGACCAATCATACCCCGCCAAAGTCATAGTGTGGACCTCGAAGCATCACGCAGGAACTCACTCATCGCATCACGGCTGGTAATTTGAGTGAAGGTGGAAGGCGCCGAAAAGTCGTCTAATCACTAACATTTACAAGGCAGAAGAAGCTGCCACGTTCCTAACGCGCTGGTTCAGCTCCTGCTCAAGGACGTTCCGTTTGGCGCGGATCCGACGCGCCTACCGCCTTCATTCGCCTGGAACCTCCAAAACATGGTCATCCACGACCCTGGCGATTCTCAGCACGACTTCAGATGAACAGCTTCGGAAATTCATCTTGACGCGAGACTAAAGCATTTTCGCATTGAGGAAGGCCCGTCATGGCGCGCTACCTCACGCCAGCCAAGATTGGCCTCCTCGCCCTCGTCGAGCTCTACACAGACGAACACGTCCCCAGCACAGCCATCATCCCGGTCCTGTCCTTCATCACATCCCGTCTTCTCGACCCAGACCCGCAGAGTCTAACAACCGCCGCCAGCATAGAAAATCGCTGGCAGAAGGCAGAGAGCACCGTCAGTCTTGTAATCGGCATTAAGGATTTCGAAAAGCTGCTCAGCGCTCACTCCGTCGTCGTCGGTCTGCCCGGGAGGAAGCTGTGGGACACATTCCTCGCAAAACTATGGGACATCAATTCTCTGGATGCACTCCATGAATTCTTTGGTCGACAATCCAAATGCCTGGTCAAGACGAAAGAGGAACTGCGCCGACTTGGGATTGAGGGTGATGCGGCGGCACAGGAGCAACTAAAACGGGCGGGCATCACGCTGTCGAGAAATTCGCCCCTCGGGCAGTTCGTCAGGAGGAGTCAGCTGGAGTTCTCACGACTGCGATTCCATGATGTCACGCAACTTTGGACAGACTTTGTCCAGTACAGACAACCCACGGCGGGATACCTGCGTCGGAGGAATCCGTCATTTGGACGGCTGAGCTTCGACAATGTGCTCATGACAGGAGACCAGGCGGACTGGGATCCGGAGGGCGTGGCGGCGCTGACATCTGTGGTCTACGGGGACATGGTGTCAAGCGGCACGCCCTCTGCCGTTCCCGTCAGTACAGATGATATTGAGCTCCTGCTAGAGTTTCAAATCGATCAGATGCAGAGTCAGTCCATCCCGTTGAGAAGCCCGAAGCATGGCTGACCAGACCAGAATTCGGCACACGAATACCGCTCGAACTCCGCAACCAATTTCATGACCTTCTGGGCGACAGCTTTTTGGTGCCCAGCTTGAGGCATTACTTGAGGTTTGTCTCGTGTGCCCTTGCTGCTGCTGCTAGGTTGCTAACCTTTGACAGCTTTCTAGACGCGTGGAAATCTGGCGATTATCCCACAGCATTCGACTTCCTCCACCAATATTTTGACTACACAATGCAGAACCGGGACAGAGCATTCTACCAATACGCTCTAATGAACCTGGCCGTGCTTCAGGCAGACTTTGGCTGCTATAAAGAGGCCGTGGCCGCGATGCTCGAGACCGTGTCTACGGCCCGCGAAAACCGCGACATGTCCTGCCTGAACTTCGCCCTTAGCTGGCTCTTCCATTTCGGCATGGCCCATCCAGATCTGGTTAAGGACCTGGAAGCGGACAGTCTGTTGGGTACAGCAAAGGAGAGTCTTGCCTACCTGCGAGTCAAGGCCAAGGAGACGGGAATGTGGATGCTGTGGGCTTCAGTGCTACTCAGCGAGGCAAAGCTCGGCCTTGCAAACGGAGAAAGTGTGGCTACGTCCATAGAGCTCATGGTCCGCAGCTCGCACCTGGTTGTCGAGCGGAACATGAAGAGCATGTTTGGCGGTCAGCTATCCATCATGATTGCCTTGTGGGACAGGATCGGCCTCGCATCGCTCTCGGCCATGAACTGCGAGATATTTCTTCGCTGCCATGCAAGGCACTCGACCTTTGAGGACGAGTTGAAGATCACGGCCCGCCTAGCTCAACAGCTTGTGGCAAGGGGCAAATTCGACGAGGCACTACAAAAGATGGAGACCTTGGACGAAAACTCCTTGCGAGCTTGGAAGCCGAACCAGTACTGGTTCAAGTACCGAGGAATCATCAAACTGAGGAGAGATCTGCACCATAACAACCTTGATGGCGCGGAGCAGCTCCTCGCCCAACTTTTACAGTCGAAAAAAGACGACCTCGAGGTAGACATGGCCTTCGTCATCGACTTCCTTCACGTCGACTGTCTCATCCGACGGGGCAACCTGCCAGAAGCCTTCTCCAAGGTAGAGAGCATGCTTGCTTCGCTTCGAGACGACAAGAGGGACATCCAGCTCCGTGTGAGGCTGATGCTGCTCAAAGTCCATCTCTACGACAAGTGTGGTTGGCCACAACGAGGGTTCACCATCGCCATGCGGGCAGCCAGCATGGCTTGGAGGTCGAGGCTAGTAGCGAGCTTGTGGCAGGCTATTGGTGCCATCGCCAACATCCTGACGTCCCTGGAAGAGTTCGAGGCTTCCATCCAGCTGCTGAACGCCATCCTCCCACGCAGCCTCGAGTGCGACTCTGCGGCCCTGGCCGGACAGCTGTATTCCTTCCTCGCAGACGCCAACATGGGCATGGCCGGCAAGATGGCGCCACAATCAGCGAAGCGCAGGGAATATCTGACTCGAGCCACCGGCGCCATCCAGAAGGCGTTTGATTACTACTCCAGCATCGAGGATATCACACGGCAGTGTGAGATGATGGCCAAGAAGGCCACCATCATGAAGGTGGCGGGAGACAAGGTCCTTGCAGCCGACTACGCGGCCGCATACGTAGCGTTACGGAAGAGCGCTGCTTCGCTCTCGGTATCATAGGCTATAGACCGACAGAGTTCATTTGCATTGGGACGGTGCATAAGTAATGCGATGGGGGTTTGTTTTAAGAAGGCCGCATCTCTTCGATTGCTGTGACATAGGGAAAATGTACAGAATAGTCTACCCCCCAACAAGCGTGTCCCGAGTCTATGGATCGCTCCCTCCCCGATGCGAGTTCACGCATTCTGGTGCCCGAGTTCTGGCAATTTAAGCCTTGTCCTTGTTGTGGTAGTTGACGGAGTCGTTCCAGCTGTGGCCTACGTTAGCACAATCGCCCCGTCTCTCATAGCCCGCAGAAGGGGTGAATACGTACAAGAGGGTCTTGTCACCGTTACCCCACTGGTAGTTCTTGGTGCGGATGTTCTGGTAGGGGTACTCGACGCGCTCCTCCAGAGGGGGCATGTGGCTCCAGTGCTCCCAGTGCTCGTGCCAGAGGACGTAGGCGTTGGCGCCGGCGAGGGCGAGGGCGGGAATGCAGGCGCTGTATCACACACACAAATGGTCAGCCTACGATCTCCTTGGCTCAAGGTTTCCCTCGATCTCCGATTGACAAATCCCGCGTGCCGTCGAGTCCGTGATTCATGCCCCTCCAATCCCAATGCGAGTTCCGACACTTCCTCCGTCGCAACATCCTGCATGAACAATCTCTCTGACGGCGTAGGGATTCACTCAATCGGAGGACTGGTTCTCTTCGGGGGTTCGGAGGGGAGAAGGCATACTAGATGGAGATCTTGCGCCAGAGTTCTGTTCACGGTCGTTAGCACTTTTATATTTCACTCAATTGGTTTCCCTCCCCACAGGCCCAATTGGCTCGCCGTCCCCAATTCACTCTTCCCTTCTCTTCTAGCAATCCCACACAACAGCAGAAGGAATGGTATGACGAACCAGTGGTGCCGGCGGCGTGGTGCTTGGCAGCCTCGCGCTCCCTGACGAAGGCGTTGTCGGTGCTGGCGAAGCGGCGCTGGACGGTGGAGCGGGCGGCCGGGGCGCGGGCGGCGCTGCGCGCGGCGGCGGAGAAGAGGCGGGCGCTCATGGTGTGTGTGCGGTATCCGGTGTGGGTGGTGGAGGGGAGATTTTTTGTGACGTTCGGTCGTCGGTCGGCGGTGGTGAAGATTGAGGTTCGTTGCGGGACGGGAATCAGGTCATGGAGCTCGGTTAGCGGGAACCGGTGGTGGTGATGGCCGGGTTTGTGGCCTGGATTGTTAGGCAGGGATGAAGGGCAGGGGTCTGCTGCTTCTCTCTTTTTTTGGTGGGCGGGCTTTGCGGGATGACTAAATGATGTCAGGTCATTTGCGGAGGAAGTAGGAACTGGTTTCCTGGGGCGATGGAGGAGCAAGGCATTTAACCCCCTGCAAACGGTCAGAGTTTACCAAAAGGGAAACCCAAAATTGGCGTTATTCGAACCTGATTTTTCTCTCGCTTCTTGGATGTGAATAATGGACTGAATTGTCATCGAGAGGACGCCAATTGATGAGTTGAGCCAGCGTTGTATCTGGTCACGTGACACCGCCTCAAGGTCGTGCCGCGTCCATGACGGCAGCGACGTCGCGCGGTCACTCACGACGTGTAAGCGGTCGAGGGCGAAGTTGCTCCAGCCAGACGCATCGATCTCACTTTCTTGCCTTCATAAAGCAACAGGCGCCAGAATTTGAGCCGTATTCCTAGCTCCGTCATTGACCCGTCGTTCGCTTCAGTACCTTTCTTGCCTGTTCTGTGTTGGTCCTTCCACCGACGTCACTCGGCATCTCTGGGATTTTTTGATGTTGAAGCGAGGTGATACCGGCGTTTGAGCGATACCCATTTGATTTCGAAACTGCAGAGCTCAATTGCAAGAGCGCCTCTTCGTCACAATGGGGCTTCGCATCGTGACATGGAACGGTGAGTGAGCGCGCATCTGGGATCCTCTCCAAAGTCAGCTTCGCTAACTCATCTCAAGTCAACGGCATCAGGTTTGAAAGCCTCCATATGCACGCCCATGAAAAGCTGGCCTAACAAATCTCAGAAACCCATTCGGATACCAACCATGGCGGGAGAAGCGAACATACCAGGTCCGTCAACCCCATCCTCACTTGCATGCCTCCCTGACCTCCTGCCCAGGCAATGTTCGACATCCTTGAGGCGGACATTGTAATCATGCAAGAATGCAAAATCCAGCGAAAAGACCTCACAGATGAGATGGTCCTCGTCCCCGGTTGGGATGTCTTCTTCAGCCTGCCAAAACACAAGAAAGGTAGCTACTCTCCCGCAGCCGCCCTGTTCTCTCACCTCTGACCAACACACCCAGGTTACTCCGGCGTGGCAATCTACACCCGCAACGCAACCTGCGCCCCCATCCGCGCGGAAGAAGGCGTCCTCGGCGTCCTCACCCCGCCGGGCTCCTCCACCCCGTACCGCGACCTGCCCCCGGACCAGCACATCGGCGGGTATCCCCGCGCCGGCCAGCTGTCGTCCGAAGTCGACGCCACGACCCTCGATTCTGAAGGCCGCTGCGTCGTCCTCGAGTTCCCCGCCTTCGTGCTCATCGGCACCTACAGCCCCGCCACGCGCGACTCCTCCCGCGACGACTTCCGCCTCGGCTACCTCAACGCCCTCGACGTGCGCGTGCGCAACCTCGTCGCGCAGGGCAAGGAGGTCATCCTGACGGGCGACCTCAACGTCATCCTCGAGGAGCTGGACACCTGCAACCTGCGCGAGATGCTCCGCAAGGAGGGCATGACGGTCGAGGACTGGAAGGGCATGCCGTCGCGGCGCATCTTCAACCAGCTCGTCGTCGGCGGCAACGTTGCCGGAGCCCGGGACGAAGGGCGGGAGAAGGCTGTGCTACACGACCTGACGCGCATCTTCCACCCCGACCGACAGGGCATGTTCACCTGCTGGGACACCAAGCGGAATACCCGCCCGGCCAATAACGGGAGCAGGATAGACTACATCCTCTGCTCTTCGGGCATCAAGGACTGGTTCACGGACTCGAACATCCAGGAGGGACTGATGGGGTCGGATCACTGCCCGGTATACGCAATCATCGGGGATGTGGTCAAGAAGGACGACAAGGAGGTTCCCATCGTCGATCTGATGAACCCGAGCGACATGTTTCGACAGGGTGACCGCCTGCGAGAGTGGGCCGCAAAGGACCTCCTCCCTCTCTCCGCGAAGCTCATCCCCGAATTCGACAAGCGACGAAGTATACGAGACATGTTCATGAAGAAGCCGACCACAAAGCCAATAATTGATACCCCTCCCTCGTCCATCCCCAAAGATACCCCTTCTCAACAGCCAAAGAGTCCCACATTTCCCAATGTTCCCAACGATCCTCCCTCACAAACCTTTGCCCCGTCGAACACGAGCAAGATACCTCCGAGCGTCCCTGATAGAACGTTACCTCCATCCTCATCTGCCCCCGTAAAAAGGCAGGCAGAAGCGAAAGACACAAAGCGGTCCCTGAAGAGAACAAAAACGAACGACAACGACTCCAAGACAAACAAGCAGAGCACTCTGACTGGCTTCTTCAAACCCAAGGCCCCGGCTGCGAAGCCGACAGACGCCCACACAGAGAGCGAGATAATCCCCGATTTCAGCGACAAGAACAATGGTCCCGAGGACCAGTCACAGGAAAACAAGGCTGCAGTGCTAGCCGGTTCCCTCTCAACGGTAGCGGAGGTCCCTGCGGCTGCGGAGTCGTTGACCTCGCCCTTGCCCAGCAAACAGCAACAGCCGGCATCAACCCTGGACCTGTCGGCTACCGAAACTTCTGAGAAGGTCTTTGATCCCATCGAGACCAAAGAAGCGTGGTCAAAGTTCAGCCTGGGCAAGAGGGTCGTGCCCAAATGCGAACACGGCGAGCCTTGTGTCAGCTTCCAGACCAAGAAGCCCGGCATCAATTGTGGTGAGATCTATCCAAGCAACGTCTTCCTTATTCGGAAAACTTAGGCGAATGCCGGGGGTCGTGATTGGTGCAGTGCATGCTGACGATCTGTACAGGTAGATCATTCTACGTATGTGCCCGCCCGTTGGGGAAGTCGGGAGTCAAAGAATCGGGGACGGAGTGGAGATGCGGGACGTTCATCTGGAGCAGCGACTGGAAAAAAGATCAGACCTAGTTATTCCAGTGATGCGCAGCGTGACAGCGGCTGTGTATCGTGGATAGTATTGGCAGTCTGCAGTGGCGAAGAGCACCATATGGGCGAATCAACAGTCCTCATGGCGGGGGGCAAAAGACACTCTAGGTATCGGGCTGGAATAGATGGTCTATGAAGATGATATTTACTGGCTTGCAGATTATAATTACAGAGAAAGATTCGGGTTCGCTCTGAACATGCGAATACATGGGTTGTGGATACATGTTTCCACTAATATGTTCATTAAATCGAAGATCCCTGGTTCGCGTTGCCATCGAAGCAGGTGGGCCAGGATGATTCTTGGTTCCTCAGATCCGGCGACCTCCTTGCGTTCGTACGCCTCAGTATCGCCGCACAAAGGTCTGTTGGTTTCTGGCGCAGGGCAGCTCTTGCTGCAGCATGCGGGAAGGGAATCGATGACCAGATGTGTGGTCGCCTCCTGGGTCACGCTGACTGGATAGAGATCGAAGACAGCCGCCAAAGGCGCCACATTCTTAGGCTCCTCTGGTCGCTAATGCTGCCAGTCTAGGACACACAGACAACCTGAGGTCGTCTGGCAGCGCCGATGTCGATTCCGTTTCGTGGCTGATGCTACAGCGACTCGTCGCAGTCGGTAGGTATAATTCATACTCCTCCGTCTGGAGCCGACAAGTCGGCGCGCTGATGGTGTTGTCGCTCTCGGGTAGGAGGCGGCCTCTACCTCATTGACGCTGCTAAGCTGGCCTTCTTGCTTTGGCCACTAGGCTTTCGATGGCGCTTCTCAGACGGCTTGCGTGGGGTGTAACGGTAGTCGGGATACATCATCAAGAGGCGCTCCTTGTGCATCTTTGCAAGTTCGGTATATTTCTGGCGCACGGCTGGTGATTCGCTGTTCCATTTCTTGCCTAAGCTAATGGCTGTTGTTGGTCAGCGCCTGTTCCCGAGGGGAGCCAAGGCAAAGTACTCACAAATATCGTTGTTGCTTAGGTGACTGTTTTCCTGCTTCATGGTGGCATGGCGATCTTTGCGGTAGAGAATGAATGCATTGGGAGGTCGAGGAACCTTGATCTTGCAAACAGGCTCTGGGCTTTCGGTGCAATGGGCGCCAGCTTCTGAACCAGAAGCGTCCTCAAGGAAGTGGCTTGGTGGCCGCTGGACGACGATGGCGATGCCGTTGACTGAGACGATCATGTGGGGGCCAGAGACGAACTTCTCGCAGGGCCCGAGGACCCATCTGTCTGCGTTGCCGTCCATGCCATCCTTTGCCCACATGACGGGCTTCCTGAAAATCCGTCTGCAGCGTATGGTTAGATGCGTTCGGCATGTCGATTGGGAGAACTGAGGCTGAAGGTAGACCAACCCCATATAGAAAGCCATGAATGCTTGCCCGTCCTGGCCAAGACCAAGGTAATCCTTCTGAGAGACAGCAACAACGGACTGGAAGCTATTGAGCTGAAGGTCCAGTGTCTCCTTTGCGATCTGTAGGATATCATGTTGTAAGCGAGAAGGATCCATGCAGCCGGCAATGGTCTGGCCGGGATTGAAGTCGTGGAATGACATGGCGAGCTGGCGAGGCGGTGTAAGACGGACAGGATGCGGGGTTGAAGTTGGCGCAGACGTTGTTAGAATTATGGGTATGGGAAGTGGTGTGTGTAGATGAAAGGATGGATCGTGAGATGGAGACAAGATCTTCCAAGATCGATGGGGTCTCGGGCAAGATATACTGTCGAGGAAGTGCCAATTACAAACGAGGCATAGGTAGTCCAGGGCAGCGTTGGGGGAGAGATATGAGGAGGGTGCGAGAGGCAAGATAGGTACGCAGTGCAAATCGCATATGGAAAGGCTCGCTCATAGAAGGGTCCTAAATTTGGGGAAAGCACCCCTCATCACAGACCAAGCTCATAGAACACAGACCATAATGCCTCAGGACGACGGACGAGGAACGGGTTGGCGAGAGTGCCCAGCCTTTTGGTGTGGGGCAGTGTCTTAAACCAGAAATCACTGCAGGGGATCCATCTTGCCGTGGCAGGTCTGGATGGTCATGGCAAGCTCCGGTTACATGATGTGTCTGGGGGCCTGCCCTGGACTCTTGGAGAGGGGAGGAAGGGCCAGGCCAGGGCCAGGGTCAAGGCCAGATGAGGAGGAACCCGCCAGCCCTGGACGAGGACGTGGAGGTGCATCGATGTCGGGCGGTCCTTCGGTATCTGCACCTGTCTGTCTACCTTACCTTCCTTGGCTTCCTTCCACTGTAGGTGAAACCACGACCTTGCACTGTACACCTCATGTTTGTCCCTACGACGCGGCCACACCTGTCTCCAAGTAATTAGAAAGAGGCAAAAGGGCAGGGAGATACTTTGCTGGATGACGGCCCGAGATGCAGGTACCTCGCACCGGTTTGGGGGGAAGAAGGAAGTCCAGTCTGCCCAGCTGTCAAGAGAATCTCAACGGCCGCTTACGTCTCCATGCAACCATGCAGTTTTGGTCGACCTTAATCCACCGGCATTGCTAGCTGCAATTTTTCCTCGCTACCGTCGTCTTGGCTTTCTGTTGCGGGCATAGGTAGCTGAGCTTCTTGGATCCTTCGGGTATAAACCTGCGTTCGGTGTTATCTCCCGTACGTGCCTCGCTCCCAGAGCTGAGCAGTTAGAAACCCCATCATTTCCCCATTTTCTCGCGAAAACATCGTGCCTAGCTTCATACACATTGAAATGGTATTCTAACCCAACAAATGATATAGAAGGGATGGCGATATCAGCAGCAATCCATGATACGTTACCTTGCTCTCAGCACGATGCAATGGTGCATGTTTGGATGAGCAGACCGGGCATGGATGATGTGCGAGGAAAATAGAACAGCTAATGACGGTTTGGGCATCTGTTAACGAGTCTTGCTCCTGGGTGCACACTACGGGCTGTGCTCTCTGCGCTCTCAGCACATTTGGGTGGAAAACAGCAACCAACAGAGGCACACCACCCCGCTGGGCTTGCTGCTGCACCTCTGATGTGGTTGGTGTTGGAACATGCCCGGTGTTGGAAGGGGAGGCAGAGGTGCCAACAACGCCTGTACCAGCCAGCACCAGCATCCACCTCGGTGACAGGCAAGACTAAAAACAAAAGATATTAGTCTACCGGGCGAGGGTCACGAAAGTGCTGCATGCTGCCCTGTGCAGAGAGGGGGCATGTTAGTTCTGATGCATCATGGTTGCAGCGGTCGCCATCTCAACCCTAAAATCCGGGATCAATGACATCGCCCGGGCTTCTCTGTGGTCGTTCCTGCATTTTGTTGCTTTCGTAAATTAACGTATCACAACCTCAAGCCGTGCGAGGTTCAGGGTAGGCTTTACGAAGTTTTACACCAAGTTGATGTTTTCGAGAAGCTTTCCTGACGTCTTGCTCGGACTCACACACCCTACGTTGCCCTCGAGGTACATTCGACATTTTCTCCGGACTCCAGATTGGCTAGATCAATAAGGCTGCGACCAAGAGGGAATAGATCTGGTGCCCACAATTCTGTATTCTTTTCTTCTTCATTTCTCCAAAAGTCATTCCCCAAAAATACTTCTGCCGGATGTCATCGCGACGCTGTTTTCGGTCAAGGGTCGCTTTTGTTACATTTCACGAGCGTTGGACCTTTTTGTCTCTTCCATCTCTCCTTATTTTCGCATCTCAGGACATCCGACTTTTTTTCATCTTCACGGCATATCTCTGGACTGGCCCCCATCCGACGTTTTCTTCTTTTGTATGATAGCCTCTTGTTCATCCCCTTCTTGCACCTATTTACACCGCATTTCTTCAACCAACGGCTGCCACGGTTTTGGTTAGTATCTTGCCGCCACCTCATTCCAATATGTCTCGGGACGAAGAGATTGCATCAAGCGAAAGCCCTGGCATCTTGAGGGCCCAGGCAATGAACGAAGTTTTACCACGCCGCGATCTCGACATTTTCACTACCTCGCGCATGTTTCCCGAAGGGGACTGGGTTCTCTCAGAAGTCGGGCGTCCTCATCAGTTCCAGGCAGCCTACTGCGTGCCAAATCAGCGAGGACATCTGGTTCCTGCTCCTATGCCTCCAGTCAACATTTCGGCAGTCACCAACGAAGAGGAAATCTACAACCACTGCACCGTCTATCAATTTGCCCCTGGTGAGTTACACCATCACCATCACTCGGGGACCATGACTGACACCCACCAGCATATCAAAGCCGAGGTGACACAGCACTCCACGGCGCTTCCAACGCAGCCAGCCACCAACCGCAACAGCATCTCGGTCGCAGGTTGGCGGCAACCAACGGCGACTACCAGCAGTTGCCGCCCCATTCCCAACCTGCCGATCAGTATCGCTTCGACTCAGAAAAGAAGGATCCCTTCATTAACTCGGGTGACACCAGTTTCTTCGCGAGTCCTCCCTCTTACGCATCCGCCACGGCCGCCCACCTGCATGCACCTCGTCCACGAGACAAAGAAACGGATTTGCCGCCCGCGCCGATGCATGGCCAGAATTTCATCAGCTTTTCGGAAGAAAACATCGTCGGCGAATTTCAAGCGCACCCTTCGATAGGGGCGAGCTCGTTTGCTAGCACGATGTTCAACGATTCCTTCCGTAACAGCCCGGAATCGGAAGAAATTCACGGCTTTGAATCATTCACATCACAAGACTTCTCTTCCAACATTCACGGCCAGGCACTAATTGCGAGCGACTCATTTGACATGGGTTTTGCCCCTCCGATGACGACGCACCTCCATGAGTTGGCCCTGGAGGACATTTTCCCTACAGGCAACGGATCTAGCAGGGGTGGCCAGAGCCACGACGACGACGAAGACGCTCACGGGGAGAGCGAGATTATTCCCGTCAAGGCGCAGAGATAATTTCATCTTCCCAATCAAATTTTCTCTTTTGAGTTATCAACAAAACGTGGTAAACATTCTTTCTTTCTACATTGTGTGGTTGGGTGCAATCATTTGTAATTCTGGGCAAACATGTTTCAACTTGGGCACAGGTTGGTCCTGAACAAGGTCAGCACGCTCGATGTTTTCTGCCGAAAATCAGTTCGGCGGGCCAGAAATGGCAGCTTGTCTTCAGCAGAATTTGGCTCTATCGACTGGGGGTATGATTGCAGGACATTCGACCTCAGCTTCTGGAAGGTGGAGTTGGTAGGGGGTTTGGATCGCCATGCATTTCTGTGTGATCAATGATCAGGCTTTGCGCATGTTTCTAGCAATTTTCTGGATTAGACGCTAGATAGAAATCAGCCGAAAGACGAGAGAGAAATGACAGATACTTTCCTCACTCTAGCGTACCCTCAACCTCCCCTCTACCCCTGTCTCAGTGCGGCGAAGCGCGAAGCGGGCCACTTGACGTGACTGTTGCTGGCATGGCTCGAAGAGCCATGTGAGGGCGGTTGGCAAACATGCTTGACGAATTAAATCTTGGCTGGAAATCATGGGATGCGTTTGATTGGGTACCGAGACACTGGTTGCGAGAGCAAACAAACGTTGTAACCCCCAAGAGCAGCAAGACCCTCGTCGTCGAGATTAGCATCTAGACCAAGCCGAATTAGATCAGCCTCTTGCGCTTAGCGGCAGAAAGACCCCTGCAACGCCCCACATTCCGTCCGAACTGGGCTCCTCTGGGCCCCGTTTCTGCGATCGAAAGGCTCCACGGATGCCCCCCTCCTTTCTCCAAATCTTTGACATGTCTCATCTACGAAAAAGAAATGCGCGAAAAGGGCCGCGAAACAACAGCATACTTCCTTGCGCAAGAACACAGACGACAGGAACGTCATTGCGCCCCTCGTATCTGCTTGAGACGTGCGCTTGGTGTGGTGGGTAACCCCCAAACTCATGCAGGAGAAGCTGACCGTCTTCAAAGCCCACTTTCAAAAGCCACCAATACCGAACCAGCGCAAGCAAACAACATTGCCGCTTTGAGCAAGATCGACGCCTGGGTCCTGGCACTTTCGAGGGAGGACTGCCTCCACCGCCAGGGATGTCGACCCAGGCACTGCAGTCGTCTCCCTGAGAAATGGGCTGTTCACAGTCTTGTTGGCTATGCCGGGTCTGTCTGAGCAAGCTGCTCTGCTTCTTGAGGCATTCGATCCAATCCGAGATATGTGGTGGAGAGCACCGCCCCTGCCATCACTTCACGCGCTCAAGGGTTGGACGCGGAACCCTGGCCCTGCAGCTCTTGGTCCCCGTGGTCGCCGATGTTCCCACTTGATCTCCAGCACTTGTCTTCATCAGGCGGAGCAAAGAAGGCGCCATCGTCACTGTTACAGCCTTCCCTCTTCGACCAGACATACATGACCATTGACCTTCTCTCCCCCCGCCTTCTCCAAATTGCGACACCCTTCTGCAGCTGCGGCAGGAGCTGGCTGCTAGGGCTCAACAACGTGTCCCCCTTGTGATCCTCGCGGCACCTGCCAACCTATTTTTGCCCTTGTCAGGAAAGAAGGGAGGCCTTCACCGACCTTGCCGACATCATCGCCAAGAATCTGGAAGATGCCACTCGATACCCATCGACCCATGCCCCACGCAATCTGTCCAGCATCTTCGACTCATCGACACTCTTCATCACCGCCACGGCACAGTAATCAGGATACTGTACGCTTCTACCGACCAATCATTACCGCTTTGGACTGCCGCTGCTACTCCCCCGCATTGGTGAGAAATGATCCGAGCCTGCGGGCCTCCCTGACCGCCTGGTAACGGCCCCCAAGGAACACGCCTGGAGGTCCAGGGGTACGAACGTAACAGGGACCCCTTTGGGATTCCCGTCTTCACAGGAAACGATCCCCTGGGTCACTCCGCGCAACGGCTGCCATCAGCTATCGGCGTCTAATTTCCGGCCGCCAAGCGATTGTCAAGGACAGCGTCGCCTGCCTTCTGGAAGTCACCGCCCGGTCCAACCGCCCAGATCCCGGCACTCGATCTTACACCTGGTCTCCAGCACAGACGTACGGCCGTAAGGCAACAGGGGACCGATGTTAGGTGGGAACAAGACATATTGGATGAGGCCGTTAGCCTGGAGGACACCCCCATCACGGCCTGGCGTTTCCCGCGCTAGCTAGAGTCGCTGTTTGGTAGTAAAATGGGGGCTTTACCTTCTTCACATCTCCCGAACCCCACGACTTGGCTCACAAAGTCTTGCGGATACGAATGCGGTCAAAACTAGCGGCTCGGTTCACCTAGTTGACAGACCAGTAAAGTAACAGATGGGCCTGAGAGATGGGTAGATCTGAGGCAGCTCTTCCCTTTGTCGCGCCAGCAACGGGAGGGTTGTCAGATTCATCGCTCTCTTGCGTCGGGAGACCAAAGTGATCGATCCAGGGCTCAACTGGTCAGGCACGTGCTGGGAATGATAGACGAGGTCACCACACCATGCAACAAGTCGGTGCACGTCACAAATTCCTAGCAGCGGGCGCAGAGACTTGTCGTCGCTAATGACCAACAGGTTGACGCGGGACGCGCGCTTTTCAGCGGCCTTGCATGAAGTACATTCTCTTCTCCATGCAATACCTCATGAGCCTCTAATGTGAGTATCAGCAAGCGAAAAAGTACAGGCTGTCATTGAGGAGGTGGCGGACAAGCGCGAAGATCGATAATGGGACGATTGGTGAGATATACGATCGCGCTTGGGATCTCATGGTCTGGGAGTGGCCTATTTACGTGTGGTGGCACAAAGGTTCGTTTGTTACGAAGTATACAGGCAGCAGTACAAGGCACTCAAAGACTAGGCGAGCACTGGTCGCCAATAGCCCCTGCAATGACCTGTCATCTGCGCTTCAGAATCCATGCCTTCGTTCCGAATCTGACCACCAGCAGACTCTCTTCGACACATAACCTTCTCCGACAACACGCGTCAACCCTGCCTCGAATATCCAATCATTCTGTTTGGACTACGTGGTTCCTCTTCTGGCTAGCGCACTAGAGTTCGCATCGTAACTGAATGCCACAGGCAGACACACCAGGGAGCAGGGAGGAAACGAGTGGGCTAGGACCAGGACATGCCGACAAGACATGAAAGAGGTACCCCCAAGGCCATCATACTCGTCTCAGCCAAGCCTAGCGTCACTCACAGAGCTAGGAAAAGCGGCTCATGTCTAGTCAGAGCGGCGCCCTTCTTCACCAGCACCCTGGCATTCCTTGCCGCTTCCCCAAGGAGTTGTTCGCCATGTCATCCGCCATGCCCTGCAGCCCCCCTCCTTGGCAAAAGAAGGCCTTTGATTCCGGGCCAATCGATCACCACCCGCGTACGCCACAATGACTGACAGGAACCCTTTCCGATTGCAACAACATCACACGAGGATGGTTGATGCCCCTGGTGGCTTTCCCAACGGTGCCCACGGCAGAAGCTAACCCCCCCGGAGTCACCCATTGATGATACAGGCACGCAAACGGCTAGACGATTCAGTACTTACGCATGGACAGGTCTCGATGCTCAGATCTCATCTCGAGTCTCTGGGCGAACCGGGGTTGTAGGAGGTGCCCGAGCCCACACTCGGGGATGAACGTCTTCCAGACGGCATCTTCTGAGGAGCGTGATTGGATTCCATGCCCGGTTTTTCACCTGACTTTGATCTCGTAATTCAGTCTGGACTTTTGAAGCCACCGCTCGGGGCCACGGGAATCCCGAACAACGAGATTAATCGCTTGTCGTTGCCACTCTGGGTCTCCTGAACGTCTCGATCTTTCTCTCAAATGACAAAGAATAGTAGCTTTGATCATAAGGATGGCCTAGGCCGGATAGTATATCCGATGCGTAATCCGTCTGACACCGCGGAGAAACATCTTGTACAACTTTCGTGTGGGTTCCATCGGAGGCGGGCTCGACCTCCGGGATGAAGTCGACGAAACCACGCTCTTCGGAGGGCCGGACCCCGCCCCGGTTGGCGTGTTGTGAGACACTTTGACTCAACGCGGGATCTCGGGCGACTCAGAACTGAGTCAAATGTCTGAAAGCCCCCCTTTGCCATTTATCGACGGAAAGCGTTTGGTCTACTCTAACAGCTGAGACCAGATCCTTCCAGCAGATAAGCCAGCGGATGCGAGGGCGGATGCGAAGGCGGACGCGAGGGAAGGACCGGCGCGAGAAAACAGTATGGCAATTGAATTCGTAGTGACAGCTGAGCCCTCGGTGATTGGATGGGAAGAGACGATAGCCCGCCTCCGGGCTGTCTTAGCACGTCAGCTGGCGTTCTCGCGTGCCTCCCACGACCCGCGGAACCGCTCTTGTTTTCTCCCTGGCGGAAGCGGGAGATGAAAGATCAAGACATGTCGTCGGATTTCACTTTGGAGCCGCTGCAACGCTGGGATGCGAGGCTGCTGTGACACGGGTACCTGCTGTTTCGTCGGGAGGGAACTCCATGATCCCGCGGCTGCTCGCATATTCCCCATATAAGCGGTGACGGCAGCCATATCGTCACAACAACCTCATATCTAAATGTCTGGCTTCGGGTTATTGGCGATATGATGTCTCCTCTAGCAACACTGAGCCATCGGAACCAAGCCTGACTGCCAAAACCGACCCATCCTTCGGACATGTTCCATATTTGCCCACACAGTGCAGCATCCTCACTCGTCAAACGAACCACCACCTGGAATCTTTGCAAACGCCAACCGCATACCAAAAAGCCACAACATCATACCTCGGACTCAGGTCCGAATCCCCTCGCCAACTAACCCAACGGCCTCAGCTCCGACGCGTCCCCCAACGCCTCCGTCCAGCCTCTGCCCTTTCACTACTTACGCTCCAGACCCTTAGAACGCCGGACCTGTTCCCATTACCGGGCTTCCGGACGTCGAGGCGCTGCTCAACCTGATTACTCGTGATGTGACCTATATCCGTTGAGGGGGCGGGGACTAGCCAGGGCTGGATCGTGGAGAGGGCGTTTTCCGTTTTCATGTCTAGCTCGTCACATTGGCGCTACGGGGCGGAGAGGAAGGGCGGGAGAGGGAGACAAGAGACAACAAGCCACAAACGAAGGGAGAGAAGACCGGGTGACGGGTAAGCGAAGCACGCGGACAGTTAAAAAGCCAAGAAACTTCGTCAAAATTCTGCCAGCCCTTTCCGCCCTGAGTAAATGCTCGCGCGGTAGATTGGGCGTGAAAATAGAGCTAATAAACAACGACTACCAACGAATGCTACTAGTGCCCGCCATCGCCAATCCACCTCGATGTGATTTTTGAAACTAATAAAAACGGGAATACACAAATGGCTCCTCGCTCGGGAAGTGACCGGCGATATCGTCGGAACTCCCTTGGCGGCGGAAGATATGTCCGCCATCCGATAGGACTGACTGCTGTAGCCAGCGCGGCTTCTACTCTTCCTGGTAGGAAATCTTGCGCATCTCTCCTAGCCTGTGTCGTGCCGCCGACAGGGCATTCTCCAGCTGCAGGATCTCGACCTAGTAGTAGCATAACACGTCAGCATAATCATTCCTTTAAATATCGCCAAGAAAAGCCTCGTCTGCCAAGAAGGCAACGGTGCCGAGTGACAACATACCTGCTGCTCCATCTCCCGGACCTTGAACTCGTGGGCACCGAGCTTGGAGTAGTCGACCGCCTCGTCCTCCTCGTTGCGGTCCTTGATGATGCTCTGCACCTGGCGCACAAGCGCTCTGCAGGCGGCGCCAACGGCCTTGGAGGCCTGCTCAAGGTTCTCCTGGCTCTTGGACATGAAGCCCGCCTTGACTCTGCTGGCGGCGACAAGCTGCGCGGTGGATGCCGCCACGTCGTTGGAAGCCACAATGAGCTGCTCGGGGCTGTTGCGGTTCGAGAGGACGCCGTCCGCAGTCTCGATGAGGGTGTTGGTCGACGTCGCGACGGCCTTGGCTGCCGAGATGAGACCTTCCGTCCATCTGTTGTTCTTCTTGTAGAAGGCGGTACGCGATGATGAGCCGCGACCGGCCTGGACGATCTCCTGCTGAGTCGCCGTGGCAGCCTTGATGAGCTGTGCGATGGCGTTGGTAATGGCCATGGCGGCGTCCAAGATCGTGTCGTGAACCTTGAGCTCGTAGGTGGAGTAGCCGTCGCGAGGCTTGTTCTTGAGCTTGGCCAGGCGAGCTGCGGCGGCCGCGATGGCATCAGCAGCCTTGCTGAGCTCCTGGTCAACGATGTCGCCAAGATCGCCCTTGCCTGCGAGCTTGCCGGCATTGGGAGCAAAGGTCTCGACGAGCTTGTTGAGCTTCTGCAGGTTCATCTGCACCTCGTTATTGCTGTTGATGACAACATCGGTCTTCTGGATGGGATCCATGCCCTCCAGGCGGAAACTCTGGAGACCGCGGAAGAACTTGACAGTCGACATGGCAGACTGACGAGTGCCGTTCATCAAGGAGTCGCCCTTCTTCTCATCGGTAGCCAAGCGAGTAATACCCTTGGCGTTCGTGCAAACATCCGCGACAGCACCGGCGAAGACGTTGATGGTCTTGATCAACTCAGCATGAGTGGCGTTAGGGCCGTCAGCAATGAAGTTGTTGAATGCCGTGGCAAACTCCATGGCACTGGAAGAGGCCTTCTCGATTTGCGACAGAACGTACGAAGGCGAGGCGTTCTGGTTTCCGGCCTGCATCGTAGAGTCCAACTCGTACAGCGCATCGTCCACTCTTTGCACACCGGACTGCAGCACCGAGTCGATGATGTCGTTGATCTTGTCCAGGTTGGCCATGATCAGGGCATCAATCTGTCCGTCAATAACCTGATCCGTATCACCCTGGTTGAGCTTCAGCTCGTTGAGCTCAATAAGCGTCTGGTCCATGCCGGCCTTGTAAACCTCGAGCTCCTCCTCCTTGTCACGGAGAAGCTGCTCGAGGTCGCTGCTGCCATCCCTGAGCTTAGCCTGCGCATCATCCAGAGCGCGAGACTTCAGACGCAAAGCCTCCTCGAGATCGGCCATCTCACGGTTGTACTTGGACAACATGGTTGAGAGCTCGTTGCCCTTGCTTCTCTCGATGTTGTCGGCCCGGTCCATGGCCATGCGGAGCTCGCGCTTCAGCTTCTCAAGCTCATCCTTGTTGGCCCCTGAAAGGCGGTCCTTATCGTGGAGCGCGCGATCTCTCTCTCTGATCATATCCGCGAGCTCAAGGTTTTTGGTCTTAATCTCGCGCTCCAGCTTCTCCCTGCGCTCAATAGCTTCTTGCGCAGAGGCTGCCTTCAACTGAACTGACTTGAACTTTTGAAGGAGGTCCAAGTGCTCGTGGCGAAGCTGTGAGTAGAGCTTCGCAAGGGCCTCGTACTTTGTGCGCCATGTGTTGACCTGCTCTTGCAGAGCCCGGATCTGGTCGTCCTTGCTGCCGAGTTGCTGGCCGAAATGTCCCTGGATCTGAGAAAGCTCGCTCTCCAACGCCTTAACCCTCTGGTCGTACTGCTGCAGCATGAGCTGATCTCGCTCATACTGAGCTCTGGCATTAAAGTTCTCCTGCTCCAGCTCCGCAAGTCTACCCTGCGTCTGGTATTGGAGCTGCTGCTGCATGAGCGCCTCCTGTTCGCGGCGCTGCTGCTCAGCCAACCTACGCTGCTGCTCTTCGAAGTCGCGCTGCGCTTGCTCCTGTGCCGCCAATTGCATAGCCTGCTGTTGTCGTGCCTGTTCCTCCAACACCCTCTGCTGCTCCTCATATTCGCGGTTTTGACGCTCGAGCTCGTTCTTCCAGAACTCAGAGATATCATCCGGCTCTTGCGACTTCGGCTCAGGGGGCGGTGTCGGGCGTCTTTCGATCTCCTGTTTCGGTCGGGCGGGCAGCGCGGGCGCCTCATCGTCCTCCGCCAGCAGATTAGGCGGATCCTGCGGCAGCTTAGGAATCGTAATCAAACTGGTCAGGTATCGGAGGTTTGAGCATTCATAGTAAAACTTGACGAGACGGTAGTGTTGAGCATCGTATCTTTCGCGCAGGGGTTGGAGCACATCAGCGTCGCCGGTTGCTACGAAAGTCAGTCCGATCGGTCATCGCCTCAAACAGAAAGGAATTGCGGGACTCACTGGAGTGCATGGCGCGCAGCATGCTCGTGATGAACTTGTAAATACCGTAGCTCTCTTGCACCAAAGGCACCAGAGCAGAAATGCGACACTCATTGTTTCCGACGTGACGGAAGTGCGAGAAGATAAGCTTCTGGAACTGCTCAATCTTGTCCTGGAGGGTCATCAGGTCGGTGATCGTCTCGTAACCTTCGTTAGGATCGTTGATGGCCTTCAGACTGAGATATTCTTCGTACTCGAAGGTGCCGTTGAATTCCGGGTGCTGCTGGTGGAAAGAAAGCTTGGCCAGGAGATAGTACACATATTCACGGATCAGGGGTCCGTATCCTCGCACGCCCTCCCCGCCCATCCCGCGGTTCAAGCTGTCAATCCACCCTCTCTGCGCCATGGCTTCCCTCAAGGTGTTGGGGTGTCCTTCTTGGAGGACTTTGTGCAAGGTAATCAGAGCCTTGAACGTCTGGACTTCATCGGCGAGAATAGGCTGGCTGCAGAGCAGCATTGTCAGCGTTTGCCTTTTCGTTGCGAGCGCATTCACCTACACCTTGATCCCGGCCCAGAAGGCCTGGGAAGAGCGATGGTCCCATGTGTAAACAATGCAGCTTCGGACATGTTTTCTCTTCGGCGCAGTCTCGTCGGGGTTCGTGGCCTTCTTAATGTTGATCGCCAACTCCTGGTCGGTCCTGAAGAAGTGTCAGTGCACTGTCACCGCGAATTCAAGCCAGGCATTGAGCTGATGATGGAGGAAAATGACGGACTTGGTATGTCTGGTATCAGGCACGGCAGCCATCTTGTCGGTTTCGTACGCGCGCGAGGGCGGAACTCGTGAGGGGGGTGGTTGACGCTGGTGTTCTAATCGAAATGGTCCGAGGATATGACGTCTCCCAAACGTTTAAAAGGAGACAGCTCCACGTGCAATGCTGCCTGACGGTCGCAGGGGACCAAACTACAGGAAGCAGCGATTAACGAGAGAATCGTGAGAAGAAATCGTCAGCGACTTCCGTGCCGAGAGGAAGAGAGAGGCGGGAAGAGTCGTCAGCGGTGACAAAGCTCTAGAACGTTTGGCAGCTCGAGTGTGGCTGGGTTCTGCAACATGCGCAAGCTCCGGCGATTGTAGCGCCAAGACGGCCCCGTAGGTTGCGATTCGGCTCGGTTCCAGTCGGGTTGGGCATAAAGCCATGGAACAACGCTAATCCGGGGCAAATGTCAGTGACACGGGCTGTCACTTTACCACTGCCACAGAGGGGTCAGGTACCTAAGCTCCGGACAGATGCCTGATCTGATGACGATAATGGTGGGGTAAAACGATCAAAGTTGGCCCCAAGAGGTCCCTGCGGCACTGCCCGGACTGCTAATTGCGATGCACACTGACAGGCCCTTGAAGATGTGTCTCTCGACGGTTCTGTCAAGCGAAGTGATGAACTACAGTTGGAATGAGGCAGAAGAAATGCAAGCAATTGTGGAAGCTTTTGTGCAGCCTGTCCTTCGACACACGGTTACAACAGCGCATTGCATGTATCAAGAACAAACTCATGACTGTAGTCAAGGGGATGAACTCAGCTACAGTGCATATGCGGATGCACCAGGAATCGCCCCTCGCATCGATGGCGGGTTTCAAGTGAGTTGCCCAAGTGCATTGAATTCTTACCCAGACCAGACCCGGAGCCAATTGGTTGTTTCCATATGCTGGGCAGTTGCAAGCTTGTGATGGAACAATTTTGGCCGTTACTCATGCAATGCCGGCCCTGAACCTTGTTGATTGGGACTGTATCCGGCACGGGAGTAGCGCAGAGAGAATAAGAGAGTGACCAACCCAGACGAAGAGGATCCGATGGGATTTCAAGGATGGCAAGTGAAGCTTCGTGCTTTGTCATCACACTTCAATAATTGCATTCAACACGCAAGGTCATGTTCTTCCATTGATCGAGGGTATCATGAAGCCCGGCGGAGGACCTGGGCCATCTATTCTGCCTGTCAACCAAACAGGCGCACTGGATTGACAGTGGTTTCCTCAATAACACAAAACACCCAGACACCGGACCTGTACCGCGCTCCCGACCAAGAGGGACGACCCCGAGGCACGGCGGCAAGGTCGCAGAGGGGCCAACGGGTCTCACGGGTAGCATTTCGGCGTACAGGCAGACGATGAAGTGTCATTGGTTTCTTTTTTCCATTCCCTATGAACGTTGCCGAAAACGTGATGCCTTTCCATGCTAGAATTCTTTCCGTTCCTCACGTAAACACCCCATGCAAAAGAAGAACTGCCAAACCCCCCACAAAGACACTCTTAAATCGTCGTCTCGTAAGGAAGGGGGGTGACGGTCTCGGGCTTGTTCTCCTTGAAGGAGACGGTGCGGGCCTCGCGGGGGAGGGCGGGGAGACGCTTGAGCTGGACGGGCTTGCCCTCGGCCTGGGCCTTCTTCTTCAGGGCAGCGTTCTCCTTGACACGGCGGAGGAAGTCGTCTCTGGAGCGGGAGGGGTGGATGTGCTCGATGCGGAGGTTGATGCGCTTCTCGATGTAGCGGTGCTTGACCTTCTTGTAGATGATGACACCGACGGCGGACTTGGTGACGTTGTAGATGACACCAGTCTTGCCGTGGTAGACCTTGTGAGGCATACTGCAGACCCGTCCTGTCAGTCTCCTGTTTTGCGCACACACAAAGACACACAAGACCCTTGACACCACACACAACACACACGCGGCCACAATTTCGGCCAACTTCAAAGTTTCCTCGATTGCGCCGTGCGTCGTGCCATTGTAATTCCAAGGTCGGGCGGGTTCGTTGCTTACCCCTTCTGGACGGCACCGTTCGCCTTAATGTCGACAATGTCGCCAACGCGGTACTCGCGGAGGTACGTGGAGAGCTTGATCATACCCTTCTCACGGAAGTTTCTGGAGAACGCATACTGCAAACGAACCGTCAGCAATCCGCCCGCAATCTCGAAAACTCGTTGGAATCGTTAGACATACGCGCGTTCCCGCGCGAAGACCCGCTGGGTGACCCATTTTGCCGGTGTTTTGTCGTTAAGGGCGGTTGGTGATGGTTAGTTGTCGTCGAGGTCCTGAGGAGATCGCGAAAAAAAAACTCCAGGCAAAATTTCGCATTCGGCAGCCGTCGTGTGGGAGCTGTTTCCCGAGGGCCCTGGGGGGTCGCACTTTCCTTAGGGCACCTGGGTCCGCCACGTGACCCGCCATCCCCAATTGGGCAAGGCCAGCGCAGGGCGTCTCCACCACAAGCGAGCCCTGTCCCACGCCTTTCTTGCCCACCTTTGCATTTTACTGTCTGCCTTGACACTTTTTTTTTTCTTCGTGTATCGAACGACAACGACAACGAGGAAAATCGACGGGTCGGCAAGATGGCTCCGTAAGTTGCTGGCGATGGTGATGGCGCATTGCAATTCGACTTGCTGACGATGATTGCGCAACAGTCTCACTTACTCCAAGACCTCCAAGGTCCCCCGTCGCCCCTTCGAGGCCGCCCGATTGTCAGTATTCTCCGGCCACTGAACTTGAGCTTGCTCGGTTTACGTCGTGAATTCCGAAAACTGACTTCGACATAACAGGGACTCCGAGCTTAAGCTCGTGGGCGAGTACGGTCTCCGCAACAAGCGTGAGGTCTGGCGTGTCCAGCTTACCCTCTCCAAGATCCGTCGTGCTGCCCGGTATGTGTTTCTCTTACTGGTTGCGCATGTGAACACACATGTTTGCGCCTTTGATATGGGAGGGGCACAAATTTTGCTAACACCCATGACAGTCAGCTCTTGACCCTTGACGAGAAGGACCCCAAGCGCCTCTTCGAGGGTAACGCCCTGATTCGCCGTCTCGTGCGTGTCGGTGTCCTCGACGAGTCCCGCATGAAGCTCGATTACGTCCTTGCCCTGAAGGTCGAGGATTTCCTTGAGCGTCGCCTCCAGACTTGCGTCTACAAGCTCGGCCTCGCCAAGTCCATCCACCACGCCCGTGTTCTCATCCGCCAGCGCCACATCCGTGTCGGCAAGCAGATCGTCAACGTTCCTTCCTTCATCGTCCGTCTCGACTCCCAGAAGCACATTGACTTCGCCCTTACCTCGCCCTTCGGCGGTGGCCGCCCCGGCCGTGTCCGCAGAAAGAAGGCCGCCGCCGCCGAGAAGGCTGACGGTGGTGACGAGGAGGAGGATGAGGAGTAAATGCAACGCCACCATTTAGGCTAAGGATAGGTCAACAAAAGCTCTGGGACTGGCTGGAAAACAAAACCAACCATGTGGGAATTGGGGTGTTCATAGTCACGGCGTTCGCCAGAGGCAAAATGGAATGATTGCATCAAATACGGGATACCACGAATGAATGTTACAGAAAAGTCAATTTTGTTCAGGAAACACAGTTCACCCTTGCACGCCAGTGATGAAGGGAATGGGTATCATATTTGTCCAATGCAATGCCTCGATAGTCTAAACCAATTCATCCTTGCCCAGGAACTTTGCCATCGGATCGTTTGCTGCCGTCCGTTTTCTCCTGTACTCTTCCATCTCGGCTTCTGATACACCTCCCATCATCTCCTCCACCGTTCGCTTCTTCGCCACCTTCTCAGGAGGAATCTCCTGCTTCTCTTCCTCCCTGGGAGCCTCGGGAGCCTCCTCCTGAGCAGCCAAGGCAAGACCAGTTCGCTGACGTTCCGAAGCTTGCCATGCCTGTTTGCCCTCCTCGCCCGTGCAGTAGCTGTTCTTGACTACCGAGTGACAACAAGCGTAACCCCATTGAAAGTTAGACCACCAACTTCCCCAGATAGAGGTGTGATTGTGGATATAAACGTCTTCAGGGTACTTGGACTTCGCGATGACCTTCGGTGCGCCCTTGATGAGGCCGCTCTCGTCATACTCAACATATTGCTCCGACTCAGTGATGAGGTTCTTCATCTCTTCAGGCATCGTGTACTGCGAAGTGTCGCCGTACATGTCCTTGAGCTTCTTCTCCCTCTCCGCGCGCTTCTTCTCTGCCTCCTCCTTCTCCTTTTTGCGATAAAACTCTCCGGCGGTAGGGTTCGCTTGCAAATGCTGCGTGGTGTCACCACTCTTCTCCTGCGCTTCCCAGGCATACTTTTGAGCTTTTTCAAACTCGTTGGCATCGCCCGAGCCGCGCATGAAGCCCTCCTCCGCGAAGAGATTTGCCGCTTTGTCCGCAGTCGCGCCTCCGTCCACCAAGGATCGCGTCTTCGGGTCGTATTTGGCCGAGTCCAGGTCCAAGTTGACGAGATACTTGGCGGTGTCCTCTCGTATTCTCAGCTGGCGCGTAGCAGTACTCTGGTGCTTGCTCATATCGTTCTCTTCTGCGTACTTGTCGCCGTCATCTTCGTCCTCAGCGTCGCCCTTCTTGAGTGCCTTCTTTCTCAGTGCCTCCATCTCGTTGAATTCTTCCACGACATTCCGGTATTCCTTGGGGTCATATCCGTTCCAGCGGTCACGCTTGGCGTCCCAGCCAAGGTTGACGTCTTGAATGACTTCATCTGCTTGGATATCCTTGCCAGTCCACTTTGCGCCTTTCGCGCGCGGTCTGCTGAGGCAGTCTTTGGCTTTGTGTGTCATGGCGCCGCAGTTCTCGCAAGCGCCCTTGCGGTACTTGGTCGCAGCCGGACCAGCCTTCCTGCCACGATCGTACCATTTTGACTGGTCGTTCTTCTTGTTTTGGAGACGCTGATGCTCGAGATAGTCGGTCTGGTCGCCTTCTTCGCCGGCGTAGAACGGCCTTTTACTGATGAAAGAGGGGATGTAGATGTTCTCTTCCTTTGAAGCGGCGCCTGAGGCCTTCGGGTCGGGCTTGCGGGGGGGCGGTGGTGGAGGCATCTTGGCTTTCGAACAGAAGTGCGTCGTTCTGCTTGGTCGGGAAGGGAGGACAAGATATGCCGAGCGCACCTAGTGAAGAGTTAGGTAGGCAAGTTTGACGAAATGAAGGCGAACGCGACGAAAGTGAGGCCAAGCTTGAGCAAATACGAAAGCGTGGCTGAGACACTAAATTGTGGCTGGGTTCAATCTTATCGCCACGTGACACCGCTCATCCTGGGCGTTAGTGACGCGCTTCACATCGGCAACAACACGACTAGGTCGCGTCGCCGCTGAGCTTCCCAAAGGAGACAAACGCCCTCAGTGTGCTCCAGCATGTTCGGTGCCTGCTTACCATGATTTCTGTCGGTTCCGCCTCCTCTCATCCTCCATGAGTCTCGCTCGCAGCCACGATGGACCTGTTCAGGGTGAGGTTGAACTGCATCGATCACTACCAGGCGACACCAACACGTTACGACCCCCAGCTTCGCAATGACATAGGCCCTGCACAAGCCAAGAAGGGCCCTAAGGTCCCGGTCGTGAGAGTTTTCGGTTCAACGGAAACTGGCCAGAAAGTATGCGCTCATATACATGGGGCTTTCCCGTACTTGTACGTTGAGTATCAAGGCAGCTTGGAGCCAGAGGATGGTAAGTGTACTTTCTCCATTTTGTTTCATATCACAATCTCATCAGGTGTACAGTGGGAGCGTACATATATCGCCTTCATCTTTCCATTGATCATGCCCTGGCTGTCAGCTATCGGCGTGATCAATATGCAGATAATGCCAAGTTCGTGGCGCGAATCACCCTTGTGAAGGGTGTTCCCTTCTACGGCTTTCATGTCGGCTACAGATTCTTTCTCAAGATCTACATGTTTAACCCGATCGTCATGACAAGGCTGGCCGACTTGCTTCAACAGGGTGTCATTCTGAAAAAGAAGTTCCAGCCTTACGAAGCGCACCTTCAGTACTTGTTGCAGTTCATGACAGACTACAACCTGTACGGCTGCGGGTATCTGGATGCGTCCGATGTCTTTTTCAGAGGCCCAATACCGTCTTACGATGTGGAAGGAAACTCCCAGCACCTCTGGCACGACCATTCCATCCCAAGAGGCCGTGTGCTGGAGGACTTGAGCTTGCCCAGGGTCAGTCATTGCTCTGTCGAAGTTGATATTTGCGTGCAAAATATTATCAACCGCCGGATGGTGAAAGAACGCAGGCTTCATCACGACTTTGTGGAGCGAGTGAAGCCCCTTCCTGCGGATGTCAAATTGGTCTACAGCATGGCAGGACTTTGGAAGGATGAGACTCGCCGGCGGAAGTTGAAGATGCCAAACGCAGACCCTGGCAGCAGTCCCTTTCCAGCTGAAGTTCTGATCTCGATGTCAGCAAATGCACGCGACTCGCAGCCGCAAGGATGGATTCACGAAGAGGAATACCAAGAAGAAGTAGTTAGGCTCATCGAAGCCGAGAAGGACCCAGAAGACACCTCTGAGCCAGACTTCGACACCTTTGTTGAGCATAAACCCCTGGAATCCAACGTCAAAACAGCGCTCCAGTCTGTAGAAGATTTGTACCCGACCAATCTCTTGCCCGCCTTGGGTTTGCCTTCCAACCACGCCCCATCAAATCAAAACCCCGCGAGCAGTATCGAAGTTGACGAACAGGGCGTTCTTGAACTAGGCGGTGAAGACTTTGACCCATTTCCGGTCGATTCTGACGAGGAGGCCCTCATGCAGTTGGACGAACTTGGTCTGAAGAAGGGTGACCAATTGGACCCGGCTGCTGAAAATGAGAGTAAGAGACCGGGGCGTCAAAAGCCGAAAACAAACGTGGCAGGTAACAAGGCCAATGGAGATCATGTTGTGGAGGCTCCAAACACCACAGTGAAGGGCCTGAGAGATCCTTCGCTCCCACCATACGAGGGCATCTGTACAAGCAGGCTCAAGACTGGCACTCCGCCTGTAATGCCTGTTTGGCAGGAGTTGCTTGATGCCGCCGAGGCGGAGGGTCTCGTTTCCAGATCGAAGGAAGAGGCGCGCTCAAGCACGCAACGAAAAGTGGCAGTAAAGAGGTCGGTGTCACCTCATCCAGCGGCGCCTTCAATCAAACGTACTCGAACAGACACCACAGAACCATCAAAACAACCACGTTCTGCGCCTCCTGTCGCCACAAAAGCGTGCCTTCCAGCAGAAGGAGACTCGGAAATGAAACAGGTTGTGATGCTTCCTTCCAACTCCCAAACCAACCCCCGCTCTTCTCAAGGCCCTGATGGGAAGCCGATGGCGAATCAACAATTGTCCTTCCCGGTAGTCAAGAGCCAGGAAGACCCAACCACCAGGCTTCGGCTGAGCCAAAAGAGCCAGCCTCGGGGGTCCCAGCAAGAGCAGAAAGAGTCCCAAAAGCACGTGTCCTTCAATCTCGCTCCAGATACTGTGGGTACCAAGCTTGACTCCAACCCTACACCCAAGAAAGTCCGTATCGCGAGTCCGCCCAAAGATTCGACTGGGACAGAAACTCTGATACATCGAGCGCAGACGGCGCTCGCGGCTTTCTCAAACAAGAGACAATTCATCATCGGAACGCTGCCTCCCGTTCTCAAGGATATCACGTCATCGTTGAAGGACTTGCAAATACCCGATGCGATCTACCAAGATGCATATTACAGCGAGGAAAAAGATGTTCCTCCTCGGCCACGAGAATATGCTGGTCGGGAGTTCCGGCTCGAGAGCAACACGCTGCCCTACCTTGCAGACTTTGATCCGTCTGGAACGTCTGCAGCAAGTGTGGGAATGAAGCCAGACACGCCGTATGATAGGACCAAGACAGACCAAGCTTATGAGGCGCAAGGGAGGATTTGCTCATACCGAAGCTGGGAGATAGCTCAACCACCACCATCATTTAAGGAGGTGCAAGAATGGTGGGAGAAGAAGCATCCTCCGAAAAAGGGCCCTAAGAAAATCGATGGAAAACTTGCAGGAACTCCGCAAGCTTCAAAGCGCTATCTTTCTCAAATCGACGGCCCTACGCCAAAGAACAAGCATGGCTTCAAGTACTCGCCGAAAAAGAAGTCAACAAGCGTCAAGCATGAGGCTCAGTATATGAGTACCATGGCTTTGGAGGTGCACGTCAACACGAGAGGCAAGTTTGTCCCGAATCCTGAAGAGGACGAGGTTCAATGCATCTTCTGGTCTATCAAGGCGGACGGCACGATTAGCGCTAGCCAGGACGCTACTGGCGGCATCATTGCTGGTGTCGTCGTTCTTTCACCCGATGGTGAGCTTGCTGCGCGGATGAGACGATACATCCCAGCGGAAATCTTGGAAGAGTCATCTGAGCTGGATCTGATGGTCCGCATGGTGGAGATTGTCAGGGCCCATGATCCTGATATATTGACGGGCTACGAGGTCCACGGCAGTTCATGGGGCTACCTTATCGAGAGGGCCCGACTCAAGTACGATTATGACCTCTGCGACGAGTTTTCTCGTATGAAGAGCAACTCCCATGGCCGAATCGGAAAAGAGAATGATCGTTGGGGCTTCAACACGACCTCAACTATTCGTGTCACAGGGAGACATATGATCAACATCTGGCGAGCCATGCGAGGGGAGCTGAATTTGCTCCAGTACACCATGGAAAACGTCGTGTGGCATGTGCTCCACCGCCGCATACCTCACTATTCCTGGAGAACATTGACGGAATGGTACAAGAGCAGCAAGCAACGGGATCTCGACAAGCTGCTGCGCTACTATCTTGCTCGCACAAGGATTGACATTCAGATCCTAGAATCAAACGAGCTGATTCCTAGGACCAGTGAGCAGGCCCGACTGCTGGGAGTAGATTTCTTCTCCGTGTTCTCCCGTGGCTCGCAGTTCAAGGTCGAGTCTATCATGTTCAGGATCGCCAAACCCGAGAACTTCATGCTTGTCTCTCCTAGCCGAAAGCAGGTCGGTGGCCAAAATGCACTTGAGTGTCTCCCACTGGTCATGGAGCCTCAGAGCGCATTCTACAACAGCCCGCTCCTGGTGCTCGACTTCCAAAGTCTGTATCCCAGCGTCATGATCGCTTATAACCTCTGCTACTCAACCTTTCTCGGCCGTATTGTCAACTGGAGAGGAATGAACAAGATGGGATTCACAGAGTATCAGAGACACAAGCGACTTCTGGAGCTCCTGAAAGACCACATCAACATTACCCCCAACGGAATGATGTATGTGAGGCCCGAGATTCGCAAGTCTTTGCTCGCAAAGATGCTTGGTGAGATCCTCGAAACTCGAGTCATGGTGAAGAGTGGGATGAAGCAAGACAAGGACGACAAGACGTTGCAGCAATTGCTTAACAACCGACAGCTCGCACTGAAGCTCCTCGCCAACGTCACCTACGGTTACACTTCGGCGTCCTTCTCCGGTCGGATGCCATGCTCCGAAATCGCCGACAGCATTGTGCAAACAGGAAGAGAAACGCTGGAAAGAGCCATTGCGTTTATCCACTCACAAGAGCGCTGGGGAGCTGAAGTTGTGTACGGTGACACTGACAGTCTGTTTGTCTACCTCAAGGGCCGGACCAAAGACCAAGCCTTCGACATTGGCAACGAGATCGCCAAGGCTATCACCGACATGAACCCGCGGCCTATCAAACTCAAGTTCGAGAAGGTGTACCACCCATGCGTGCTGCTTGCGAAGAAACGCTACGTAGGCTACAAATACGAGAGCAAGGACCAGGTCAAGCCGGACTTTGATGCCAAAGGTATCGAGACTGTCCGACGAGACGGCACGCCTGCAGAGCAAAAGATCGAGGAGAAGGCGCTCAAGATTCTTTTCGAGACGGCGAACCTGAGCGAGGTCAAGTCGTATTTCCAGAAACAATGCGAAAAGATCATGCGTGGGTCCGTCTCGGTCCAGGACTTTTGCTACGCGAGAGAAGTCAAGCTCGGAACATACAGCGACAAAGGCCCACCGCCGCCCGGCGCGCTGATTAGCACGAAAAGGATGCTTGAAGATGCTCGAGCAGAGCCACAGTACGGAGAGCGAGTGCCTTATGTAGTTATCACTGGTGCCCCAGGAGCGCGTCTTATCGATCGCTGCGTTGCCCCGGAAGACCTCCTCAAGGACTCTCACTCCCAGCTGGATGCGGAATACTACATTTCGAAGAACCTCATCCCGCCGCTGGAGAGGATCTTCAACCTGGTGGGCGCCAACGTCCGGCAGTGGTACGACGAGATGCCCAAGGTGCAGCGAATCCGTCGTGTCGACCAGACACTCGGTGGTGGGATGGCCAAGAAGACTCTAGAATCGTATCTGAAGTCTGCATCCTGCATCTCATGCAACGCCAAAATGCAGGTGGAGGGCGTCTTGTGCCCGAAGTGCGAGCAAGACGCGCCGTCGTCTCTCTTCAACCTCCAGACGCGCCTAAATCACGAAGAAAGAAAGTACATGGAAGTGGTCAGAATTTGCCGAAGCTGCTCAGGGCTCCCTGCAGCAGACGACGTCCCTTGCGACAGCAAAGACTGCCCCGTGTTCTACTCGCGCGTCAAACAAAGCGCGAGACTCAAGACGGAGAAGAGCGCATTGGATCCGGTCATTCGGGAACTAGTACTAAAGGCAGGGAAGGTGTCGTTGGAATGGTGAGGCTTTTGTGATTTAATCAAGATACCATGTTGGTGTGGGATGTTTCTTCCCCGGCGTTTGTAAGGGACGTTTTGGCTGATGCAACGGCCTTGGGTTGATAAAGAGCTATGATGTCACTGTTGGGCAGGCGGTGGTTTCGGTTGGAGGGTCGCAACAAAGACACACGGAAAGTAGCTGGAGATTAGACGGATACAACTGGTCCAACACGATGGACTAAGAAATACGCTAAGACGTGTTATTGACTTCATTGTGCTTTAAGGAGATGAGAAGAGAGCGATTCAAGTGCTGATGCGATACACCACCAAGCGAGTGGCATGTAGATTGGTCCCCGCAATGAAATGGTTCCCTTCATCTCATCGCGCCGGATTGACTCTGTCTTGAAGGAAGTGAGGCGACTTGTTTTGTTATGACTAGCCATCGACACCTAATGAAGGCTGAGAAGTCTTTCTCCAAAGCCAAACAGTCAACCCAAATTTAGAGTGTCTGGGCTTCTGTCATGACCCATTACCTTCGTAGCTGCTCAGTGACCTCACGCTGCTCAGGGGACCCATTCCCAGTGATTCTCGCGGGGTAGACAGGGATGTGGGCTGCCGACCCGATCGGAGCTGCTGCTCTCCCGCCGAGGAACAGCGGTCTGCGGGTCATTCGGCACTCTCAGGCTCTTGGTGCGCTACGACTCCCACTAGCCGCCCTGCGTATCCACACAAGGTCAGACCTGAGAACGCCTCCGAAGGGCCGGCCACAACTCAACCTTACAGCGCTCACTCTCGCCCCCAAAGTCAAAGGGTCTTTGTACAGGCTCTCTGTACCTTACCCACCTAGGTACCTTTACCTGCCCAGGTGCTTTCAAGCCAGCTGTCATATGGAAGGCACCCGCCGCAACTCCATCACATGACGGCATTCGAGCAACTCATTGGACGCCGGAAGCTCCAAAAGTGACCAGAGTACCTGCCTACCTGACCTCCCACTGGTCTTACCTGATCCATCTTCGATCCAGAAACGCCGTCCTGCGGCCAAGACCTAGAAACCCGAGTGGGATTTCTTGTCCACTTTCTGAAAAGTCGCCTTTGCTAAATCGTGTGTTTATTTGCCTTCGTCCTGAAACAAGAGCTTCCATTCCCTCCCCGCGAAACACCGAATCGTACCACCCCGACATTCTCGCCAGCAATAACAAGCGTCCGATGCTCCCGACAACACCCCTCCACTTCGTCATACCCATCTGCTAGCAGCACTGCAGATCGTAGTGCAGCCGCGCGACAGACGAACGCCTGGGAGACGGAGGTGAAGCGACAGCAGCCATGGGGGGCTGGACCGGCTTCTTGTTCACCTATCTCCTGGGAGGCCTGACCTTCATACCTTTGGTCGTCGTCGCCGTCTTCGTCCATGCCTACCTGACTCTGCCCTACCGCCAGGATGCCGACACAAGCCTTGACGCCGATGGCGGTCAGGACTCCGTTGTGCAGCCCGGGGACGATCTCACGGCCCTGCATGCCGCAAAGGCTGGCGATAAGGACGACGGCTCGGCGAAGCGGCCTGCGACCCAGGATAACGACGTAGCAGCGGGGTACTTCGCCGTGTGCCGTGAATACACGCCCATGGGGATCAACGCGAAACCCATCGAGCGAGCCACGCCCACCGGGTCGACTACCGTCGCCGCGCCCAGCCAGAGCGTCTACCAGACCATGTATAAGAGCATCTTCGAGCGGAAGCCGACACCAGGACCTTTGGACAGGAACGGGTTGAGCCAGCGTCCCAAGAACGCCGGCAACGTCTTCTATGTTGTTCTCAGGTCGGTGCACCCTGTCCATGCGCCTCACGACTTTGACTGACAAGTACCAGGCATGGGCATCTGATGCTCTTTGACGATGACGAGCAGATCGAGGTCCGACACGTTATATCACTTGCGCACCACGATGTCAGTATATATTCCGGAGGAGACGTGACGCCCGAGGGCGAGCTGTACATCAAGAGGAATGCGTTATGTTTGTCGAGGAGGCCAGATGGGCCGGAGGTTGGTCCGGACAGTCAGCTCTCCAAACCATTCTTCCTCTTCTCGGAGAACTGCTCGGCAAAGGAAGACTTCTACTTCGCTTTACTCCGCAACCAGGAGCAGACTTTTGGCAATGACCGGATAGCGCCCAAACCGAAGCAATTTGAGGTCAAGAACATCATATCTTTGGTCCAGAAGCTGCACTCGTCCGAGGAGCATCTGTCTACTCGATGGCTGAATGCCATGATTGGACGCATATTCCTTGGAATATACAAAACGACCGATTTGGAACACTTGATTCGGGAAAAGCTCACTAAGAAGATTGCGCGGGTGAAGCGGCCGTCATTCCTCACCAACATTGCCATCCGCGGGATTGAAACTGGCGAATCAGCCCCCATCATCACTAACCCTCGCCACAGGGACTTGAACGTGGAGGGCGAGTGTGTGATGGAGGCAGATGTACGGTATACTGGAAACTTCCGAATCGAGGTGGCTGCGACAGCTCGCATCGACCTTGGGTCACGTTTCAAGGTCCGCGAGGTCGACCTCGTTCTCGCTGTCGTCTTGAAGAAGCTTGAAGGACACATGCTCTTCAAGATCAAGCCGCCACCGAGTAACCGAATTTGGCTCTCCTTCCAGAGTCAGCCGAAAGTGGAGATGACCATCGAGCCTATCGTTAGTGCTAGGCAAATCACCTACACCATTATTCTACGACAGATTGAAAACCGGATTAAGGAGGTTATTGCGGAAACTTTGGTGCAACCATTCTGGGACGACATGCCCTTCTTCAATACAGAGCACAAAAAGTGGCGAGGCGGAATCTGGGAAGACGATGACGCTGTCGTTGGCTCGCCTAGCATGGAGGCTCACGTCGCACAAGAAGGCGATGTGGAGGGAGTCGACCGCCTGGAGGACACAGGGGACCTGCAAAGCGACCTGAGACCAAGCGACATGAGGCCGTTCGAGAAGAGTCACAGCATGCCGATCGTTGAGAATTCGTCGCACACTGGCTTGTTCGGGAGGAAGATACAAGGCAAGGGAACCAGCAGCCCCTTGAACAGCTCGTCCACAAGCGTCGATGTCGTGGGCTCGCCTACATCACCGGCATCTAAGCCTAAGCCGTTTAGATCGCCATCAGTATCGAGTCCCGCGAACCCAGTGGTCGGAACGGATGCGGCTCACGCAGACATGTTTAAGCCGTCCAGCTCCCCGCCGGACCATGCATCGAGCATGATGGCAGCGCTGTCTGCGCGGTCCCAAGGCAACTCTGCTGCTGCGACACCCACCGATACTCCTGCAAAGCCACCAGCCGTCGCGAAAGCACGAAGCCAGTCCTCTGCGTCCTCTCGCGAAGCTACAGATAATGAGAACGAGACCGATCGCACACCAGTAGCTAACAAAAGACGAAGCACGACATCATCCGCCGAGTCACTGCGAGCGACCGAGTCAACAGATCCGAGCTCACCAACGGCGGCATCTTCGAGAGCACCCTCGATCAGGAGCGCTACAGGCTCAATCTCCAAGGGCTTGTTCAGGCGAGACACTAACAGCACGGTGGCATCGAGCGCCGCCTCTACAAACGGCGAAGGCAAACGCACTACGCTTGCTGCCGTCGCAAACGCCGCAGTCACAGCAAGGCAATGGGGTTGGAACGCTCTCCAGAAACACAAGGACGCCAAGAATGGAAACGCCAGTGAGCAAAATCCGCCGGTAGACCTTAACCAGCCGATGGGACGAGGACAACCTCTGCCACCACCCGGCACACCCCTCCCGCCTCCCGTGAAGGGTTCAAAGGTCACCACGATCCCTGTGCAGAAGCGGAAGCCCATATCCCCTCCAGAGCTGCCTGAGCGACCCCATTCAGCTGCGCTGTCCGAAAGTCGGCCGGCTCGCAAACCGATTCCGCCCCCGTTGGTCGAAAGCAAGTCGGACCGCTCGGAGCGCAGACCAGTGCCGCCTCCCCCTCTACCCTCACGCCGCCA
Source organism: Colletotrichum sp. SAR11_240 (assembly GCA_025328625.1). Classification (NCBI taxonomy): domain Eukaryota; kingdom Fungi; phylum Ascomycota; class Sordariomycetes; order Glomerellales; family Glomerellaceae; genus Colletotrichum; species Colletotrichum sp. SAR11_240. The sequence goes on along the minus strand of JAKMXA010000125.1, from coordinate 24,393 downwards.
CATCGACAACAGCAATGACGGCGGTGAGAACATGCTCGTCGTCGAAGCGCCCCTCGACTCTGAGCCCACAACCCCGATGGACGAGAACGGCCCTCCACCGGCATACGTCCAGCCATGGGCCGAAGACACGGAAGACTATGAGGAACCGATCTCTACGACGGCTGCCTCCCACGAGAGCCGTGGAAGCAGCGGTAGCACCACCAGCGAAGAAGCAAGCCGCACCCCGCCGCCCCTCCCTGAGAGGCGCACGAGCCCCATCGAGGCGGTGCCCGCCAACATGGACGATGACGATGACTACTCCGCGTGGATGGAAGACGATAACAACCACGACGTATACGAGGAAGAGAGTAAGAAGCCGATCATTACGGGAAGTAATAGCACCGCAGCCCCCACGGCAGCGGCGACTTGACTATTGAATTTTGCGTGTGTTTCTTTGGCATCAGGGCTTTATTAGGGGAAATCGGGTTCGGACAAATGGAAAGGGGCGTTATTTCAGGATACCATGATCATTACCAAACAGCAGCAGCAGCATACAGGAGGAGAGAGAAAGGACGCAACAGACGTTTGATTCACTTAAAAAACTGTTTCCTGTACATATGATGGTTAGTGTCACCGGGCTAAGAATAGCATATCCACACTTTATCAACACAACCGTCGACTTTATGCCTGTGCATCCGAGTGAGTCTGGTCTGGCTAGGTGGTGGGCCCTCATCATCCGTCCGGGCCGAAATTAAGACGAGCAAAGAAGCTAACCTCGAAATGCCATCCCCCGTTTACGGGTGGCGGTGACAGATGACAAACGGCGCCTGAAGTATCACATGTCAAGTCGCGGGATGATCCCAGTCGGAGCTGTTCCCGAGTCACGCTAGAACGCAAACGCGTGCGCGCGCCAAATGATCAAGGGCAGAAGCAACTTTAGGCATTACATCTACACTAGACTGCCGGAGCCACGCCCCAGCTTAATACTGAACGTTGAAAAAAAGAGAGAGTTAAAGAACAAGAGAGGTTGTACATAGAAGATTGTTGTTTTTTTGGTGTATGTGATTGTGAGTGTGTGCCAACAAACACAATAGAGTGCCGCGCTGTGTAAAACAAAACGGTAAAGAGGAAAACTCCACACTGATTCCCATCGCGGTGGTTTGTGTTTGTGGTACATTTGCCCAATGCCAATCCATGCCATGCTTTAATCCACGGGTCCCCCCAGTTCGCCTCGACACGCCGGTGAAATGAAGAGCTCGGCAAGTTTGATTAACCCAACTCCCCATACGGAACAAGAACAGGTTGCTCCCGGTAGTACAACAAGAGACGGACACAAAAAAGATAAGAAAAAGCCAGCATGATCCAGATAAGTTTGGACCTTGGCAATCCCCGGTATTTTTTTTTTTTGCGGGTTGGTTTTTAGCAGTGGTGGCGGTAGCGGTGGGTTTGTTGATCAAAAGTCATTCGACTTAGACGCGCAAAAGGAAATTGGTCGTAGGAAGCGGTGTCCTGGATGCAAGTCGTGATTGATTAGGTCGGAAACGGAAGGAGAATGGTGCCTTGGGCATGCAGGGTGATCCCAGGCTGTTTAGACGGCAAGGAGAAGGTTGTCATAGACGTCGTGATCCGTTGCGTGCGAGCGAATTGATCATGAGAGTGGGGATGGTGCCCCCGAGCCAGTTGTGGCATAGCGAGTGGATGGGAAGAATGCTTCATTGCTTTTAAAATTACTTGGGAAGGAAGGCTGCTCAACAGCCGCGTGGAGATGTTCGATGGGAATGCGAACCACCAGCTTAGGCTCGCGACCTTAAGGTGCTCATGGCAGACGCCGAGCGTCCGGGTTGAGAGTGGGAGTGGGAGCCAGAAGGCTGGCCTCTCTTAGAGTGGTGATGAAGTGTACCAACGTCGTGCTTGCCTGTGAACTTGTTAGCATCATTGCAATGTGAGGCTTCTTGCGGACCAGACTTACCATCGCAGCAGGCGCGCACGTTCTCCAGTCGGTCGGCATCCCGGTCTTGTCTCTCAATAATTTCCCGGAGGTCCTCGGCACTATCGTGCACCTCGCTGGCCTCGTAAATGCTGGAGTTGGGGGCAACTCCACTGCGGCTCCTCATGCTGGAGAAGGTGTTAAAGTAGCCGCTGATCCTTCCCAGGGTCCCAATGGAAGGTCTCTGGGCCTGACCCTTGTTGGGGGTCAGAGTAGGGACGTTCATCGACATGTCAATCGCAGGGGACTGGTTGCGGGTCGTCCTCGAGTTGTACGAGGACACGGATGGAGGCGGCCGTGGGCGAGCCGTGGAGTTGGTGCGACGGCCAAACTGGGGGTTGAACTCGTCCACATCGGCCTGGGTAATGTGCCCAGCCATCTCTTCGACATCAGACTGGCCCTCATCGGCTGTGCGGAGCAAGAGGTAAGACAGAGCGTTGAACCATGTCTCGTGTCTCTGGCCGGTTGTGCATGTAAACTTGATCGTCCTGCCAGGAGAGATAACAATCAAACTCTTGCGGTGGAGGCCGGGGGGCATGGGGTTGTCGTCCGTCACCACACGAACAGCCTCAATCGGGACACTCTTGCCACGGAGCTCAGATCGACCGGCAGCTGCCGGGTCACGGTCGCTCCAGTACAAGGTGCGGGTGTATGGGTGGACCCAGAAGTACCGTCTGTGTCTGTGTTCGGAGATTTCTCCACGGCCAGCCTTGCGGGTGTACTTCCACAAGTATTCTCCAATCATGGTGGAAGTGATGGCCTGGATCATGCGAGGGTCGGTGTTGGCGCCAAATCCAGATGGATCCATGCCACCCAGCTCGTTACGAGGGTTGAAGCGATGATCAATCTCGGAGACGAAGGAGGACACCGATGATTGTCTGCTCATGGTCGACAGCTTAGTCGGGGACTGGACAGCAACCTCGGCGGTTCCATATGAAGGACCAGCCCGGGCCATGCGAGGAGTAGCCGAGTTCTTGGTGACAATTGACAGGGGAGACTGCGGCCGTCCGCCGTTAGGGGTTTGCGGTCGTTGGCTCCTCATGGCAGAAGCGGGCCACAGAGGGGGACCCATGCTTCCCTGTGACGATCCAGCTCTGGAGCCAGTCCTTGCCGCCTCGATAGCCTCCTTGTGGTTCGTCGGCAGCGGTGGGAGCGGCTGGTTAAGCATGCGGTTGCTGCTGGCACTGCTTGGTCTTCCCATCTTTTGCTCGGTGGAAATGCTGCTGAGGCTGTCGTGAGACGGGCGGCGAATGCGAACAGTGCCCGAAGAGTTGGGAGTGCCAATGAAAACCGATGACTTGTCCTGAGCCTCGACAGGTTGAGCCTTGGCCAGAAGCATCTCATCGATTGCCTCAGCTGTGAGCGAAGTCTGGGCGCCCATGTCAGTCGTCTGGATCGTGGCCTTACGGGCAGGGCGACCGTTGGCGTTGGTCGAGATCTCCTTGAAGGGCCGCTGAGACTCAGGTGTCTCAGACGGTCGAACCTCACTAGGGGATTGTCGGGTCTCGTCCTCCGCAATAATGGGGTCGGCCTGGGCCTTGTTCTTGCCGCGACCGAAGACAGAGCCCATGAGGCCGTTCTTGGGCGTTCTGGGCACATCCTCATCGAATGGCGATTCCATGTCGGCAGGGATGATGAAGCCGTCCCGCTTGGGGCTGCGAGGCGAGATTGGGTGAGTTTCGATCGACTCAATGTTCGAGAAGGCGAAGTTGGGCTTGGGAATCTTGGCCTCGGGCGACTGGACAGGCTCGACTTGCTGGGAGAGAAGCGTAGAGAAGTCCAAGGAGGGGACAGGGTCGGCGCGGGGCGACACGGCCTGGGAGTGAATGTTGGAGTACGCCAGGATCGCAGGGGGAGGCGCGAGGACCTCGGGCTCAGCCTTGGGCTCGATGTTCTCCGACGCGATGGACGAAAGGCTAAGCGCAGGAGGCGGCGGTGGCAGTACCTCAGGCTCAGCAAGAGGCTCAATGTTGGCGAATGAGAGCGAAGACAAGGTGAGAGTTGGGGGGAGCTCAGCCTTGGGCTCGATGTCTTCAGAGGCAATCGCTGTGAGGCTGAGGGTTGGCGGAGCAGGGATGATCTCAGGCTCCTCCCTCGGCTCAATGTTCTCAGCCGCGATTGACGAGAACGCCAACTGAGGAACGATCTCAGGCTCTGCCTTGGGCTCGACATTCTCCGCCACGATGGACGACAGAGTGAGGGCAGGAGGCAAAACCGCAGGCTCTGCTCTAGGCTCAAGGTTGTGGGCATAGAGCGCAGAAAGGCTGAGGACAGGAGTCTCCTGAACGACTTCGGGCTCGGCCTTGGGCTCGACGTGCTCTGAGGCAATGGACGAGAGACTAAGAATTGGAGCCGGCGCCGGTGTCGGCACCGGGATGGGTGCAGGCACGGCCCTGACGGCCTCGGACTCGGGCTCAGCCTTGGGCTCAATGTCCTCAGACACAAGAGCAGACATGGTGAGGTCGGGCGTAGGAACCACGGCCTCGGGCTCGGCGATGGGCTCGAGGTTATGTGCGTGAAGAGCAGAAAGGCTCAGAGCTGGAGGAAGGACCTGGGGTTCAGCAACCGGCTCCAGGTTGTGGGAATGCAAGGCCGAAAGGCTGAGGGCTGGAGGAGGAACTTCAGGCTCCGCAATTGGCTCGATGTCATGAGCTTGCAGCGCAGACAGGCTGAGTGCCGGCGGGAGAACCGGTGGCTCGGCCACGGGCTCGAGGTTGTGTGCGTGGAGTGCAGAAAGACTTAACACGGGAGGTGGTACCTCCGGCTCCGCCTTGGGCTCAACCGCCTCGGAAAGGAAGGATGAGATGCTCAGTGTGGGAGGCGGCACCTCAGGTTCAGCCTTGGGCTCAACGACCTCCGAGACAAGAGGGGTGTAGGCCAAGACAGGGGCTGGTGGCACGATCTCAGGCTCAGCCTTGGGTTCAACCGCCTCAGACACAATCGATGTCATAGTGAGCGGGGCTGGCGCCGGCAGAGGCGTCTCAGGCTCCACGACGGGTTCGATGTCCTGAATATCGATTGAAGACATGCTAAGCTCGGGCAGTGGCGGCAGGACGAACTGCTTGTTGGGGGATGGCGGCATGGGGAACTGCGCGAGCTTCTCGTCCATGTCGTACTGAGCGCCTGCATCGCTGTAGGAAATCGTAGACAGCGGCCGAGACTTGAGTCCGTCGGCGATCTGGTTTGCGGCCACCAGAGAACCAAGTGATGGGATATCTCGGTCATCGTGAACAACGCTGACGGGTGACATCGGAGGAGAGTGGACCATCGGCTCAGTCATCATTCCGGAATCAACCATAGCAGGTCTGGGAGCAGCTGGCCTCTTGACGGGGTCCGTCATGCCGCTGGTGTCGGGAGTGGTGAGAGACAACGAGGGAATGGTTGTCGTGGCTTGAGAAACCTCCGAATCAGCACTCGGGGTAGCAGATCTCGCGCGGCTGGGAGTGCCTTCGACGGACTCGGCATCGCTGGTCTCGAGCTCAGCAAGCTCAGCAAATAGGCTTTGGCCACCAGCTTGAGGTGTTCCAGCAGCGCTGCCGGTGGCGGCGCTGGCCGGGCTGCTTTGGTAGGCTGGCTCCTCGCTCGCCTGCCTAGAGCGGCGGTTGAGAAGTCCCCTGCTAAGCTTGACGCGCATGCGTTGATGAGAGTGTTGCGATGTCGGTGTTCGCACGTACTCGACATAGTCGTCGTCTTCATCCGCCGAGGTCGATGCAGTGCTGTCGTAGGAGTTGCGACCACCACTAAGCGCGAAGTTCTGGCGGAGCTCCCGGCCCTTAGACGGGCTCTCAGTCTCGGTTCCGGAATCAGAACCGGAGAGATCCTCGGCGCCGGTCTGGAAGTCCTCAGTCTCAGTTCCCCGCTCGTTCGCGGTCTCGAAGGCGGCATCGCTAGTCTCATTGGCTGTGTCGAACTGATCACTGGTGTCCGTGATCTGCATCCTGCTGCCGGGTCTGCGAACAGTCGAGGTCGAGTAAGAGGTAGGCGATGTTCTGGGGCTGCCAATTTCTGTAGCTTCCTCCCACTCAGCGTCGTCGGTGTAGATCTCGTTGCGGCTGTGACGGTGACCTCCAAGCAGTCCGCGGGAAGGCTTCTTGAACTCTCTAGACTCGACCTTGCGGTTGCGGCGAGCGGGAGCAGGAGCGGCGTCGGTGCGAAGCTTCTCCAGCTCATCGCGGGTGTCCTGAAGCAGTCGCTTAAGCTCGAGCTTCTCAGTCTTCTCACGGTGGATGACCGTCTTCTGGCTCTGAATGGTGCGCTGAGCGTGCAGAAGAGAGCTCTTGAGAGTCTCGGACTCGAGCATGGCGTGGCGGGGAGTTCCCTTGATAGGGGACGGCGGCGGTGAGTGCTCGGGGGTGAAGCCGTCCGCTCCGCTATCCAGGTCTTCGTCACTGGGGAGACGACCGAAATCGCGGTCAGACAGGCGTCCACGTTGAGAGGAGATGGCTCTGGCGAGCTCTTGGTTCTGGCTCATCAGGTCATCGACCTTGCGCTGCAGCGCGTTTCTTTCCGTCTCGGCGACGGCGGCATTCTTCTTGGCCGTTGTCAAGTCGAGGTCAAGATGCCTGGCGAATCTCTCGTGCTCCTCGGTCAGCTTGGCGATAGAGACCTTAGCCTCGTCGAGCTCCTTCTGCGCCGAATTCTTCTCTGCTTGCAAGACATTGAGACTTTGCGTCAACTTCTTTTCGCGATCGGCGGCATCCTTCTGGGCAGCGACCAAGTCGTGCACCTGTGTCTCGAGGTTCCAGTTCTCATCTTTGTACCTGTTTTCGCTCTCGTCTAGTGTCTTCACGCGCTGCTGAAAGCTCTCCGTCTCGATTTCTAGCCTTGACTTTTCGGCCTTGGTGTCTTTGAGCTCCTCATCCTTTTCGGCGAGGAGGGACTGAAGGTTGCGGACTTGTGCGATAAGCGAAGTGCTGATTTCGGCGGCGAACTCGATATCGTGTATGCGACTTGAAGGCTGGTTGCGGACTTTGCGATTTGGTACACTCAACTTGGACGGCGAGCCTGTGGCAATGTTCTCGAACTTTGAAGGGCTGACAGAGCGCTGCAGCATCGAGGTTAGCGCCAGAGCGCGCATTCATCAGAAGATGCGAAACTTACTCTTCCCATCTTGCCGTCCGGAACATAGGGCGAACCTCCAGCAGCCTCGTTGCTGGGTACCCTTTGCTTGGGCAAAAACGCCCGTGCAGTCTCTCGAGCGACATCATTGAATTCCTTTTCGATTTCGACGAGCTTTGAGCGCAGGTCTGGTGTGAGCTCTCCTTCGGTCTGCTGCTCCTCTACTTCCTTCAAGCGCTCGGCAAGCTCCTTGCGCTGCTGAACCAAAGCTGTTCCCAGCTTTCCGGCCTCATCCAGGCGACGTTCGGTGTCGGCGATGTGTGCTTGCAATGCGCGCTTGGCCTGGTCGGGCGATGCGCCGGGGCCGAGTGCGAAGAATTGGCTGTCGTATCCAGAGTATCGCTGGTTGGCGGGACCCGGGGGAGAGACGAAGGGATCGTTCGCATCCGCATCGCCGGGCGGCAAATGTGGTTTATCGACGGCGAGTGAAGTAGCCATGTTGGTGGTAACGAGGGGGGCGCCGCCGTTAGATTCGTTGCGGCCACATTCAGTGCAATTATCCGGTGTAGGTTGTTGTCGTGTTGTCGCCTCGGTGTCTGGGTGGTGGTTGTGGTTGTCGCAATTGGCGGCCGGGTCGAGAACAAGCAAGCTCCGGTAGTTTGGCCGAGGTGGACGAGGTTGTGTTTGCTGCTGCTACTGCTGATGCAAGGGAAGCGCGGGGCGTGCAGAGCCGGCTGCCGTTCTGCTGGACAACCTAGCAGGAAGTTTGTCGACACAACAGGTCGGACAAGAAAAAGAAGGACAAGAAAGAGGAGGAGAGGGGTCCGGAGAGGGGATCGCGGTGGCCGTGTATGATCGAAAACGGAAAAAACAACAGCTTGGGACGAGGGGAGGGGAGAGGTGATGTTTTTTGTTGACCTTTGACTTTGTTGTTTGTTTCCCCCCCAGACAGCGGGTGCAGGCTGTGTGTTGTTGACTGGAATGCGTCCCCAGCAGTGGTGGTTCCCGGTCCGGGTTGTGTGATCGAGCCGCTGGCCAGAAATGGGCTACGCGACCAGCAGGATGTGCCCAGGAAAGCAGGGCAGTGCCTGTCGGCTTTGTTGTTTGGCCTAGAGTATCTGCACGGGGGCTGCAGCTAGAGAGGATGGGATGGGACGGGGTTGGTGGGATGGCCCTAAGCTAGACGCGCCCGCACCACTGACTTGCTTTGCTTGCAGCGCTAGAACGTCAGGTCCCAGCGGATTTCTCTCTCACTTTCTTCCAGGTTGCTCTCCACACACGGACGCAATGAGGTCAGCTGAAAAGACCGGGCGGAAGACGACGTCTTTTGGACAGGTGTTGCCGACGAGCTGGGTAAAGAAGACAATGAGGAATTAACCGCCAGAAGGAGAGACAAAGGTATTATTAGGAAAGGTCTGCCGTTTCCCGGAGTCTCGGTTGGGACGGGCGAACGATGCCAGGGGGAGAAAAAGCAAATGATCTGGCGTGTTCGGGAGGAGCAGAGGTCTCAGTCTCAGTCAGTCCCTGGGAAAGGCTGACTATCTGCAGATCCAGAGATTGCGGCACTGAGCTGTACGATGGATGCCCGCAATGCAGTGCGATACGGTGTGCGCAGCGGCGGCGGTGGAGGAGGAGGAGTCAGGTGGGCGTGGGAGCGACAGTGACAGGTCGCCGTTGGATTGGCGACGGGCAACAAGCAGACTGCAGCTTTCCAATTGGCGAGGTGGTGACTGACTCTGTGTCTCTCTCTGTGTGGCCGCTGGTTGGGTATTCGCAGGGTCGCAAGTCGGTCGGTCGATCGGTCGGAAACGAATGAGAATGCGCTGCGGCGGACGGAGTGGGCTGTGGGCGGACGACAAAGACTTGCGCAAAGATAAAAAAGAGTGACAAGAATAATAGATAACAAAAAGGGTAACGGGAGGTGGTAGTGAGGGTAGTAGGGTCGGGCAGATGCAGGTATGATACCTGTTGGATGATGGTTGGTACCGCGCGGTGAGGTGAGGTAGGGAAGGTGGGAGTAAACGCGACACCTAAATGTGTACAGGGCAAGGTGATGTAAGACGAAATAAAAAAGATGGGTGACAAGAAGGGTAAAATTAAAACAAAATGCCCCGAACCAGCATAGACATGAACAGCCCAGAGAGAAAAGAGATTATTACGTCTCTTGTATCTGATCTGATCTGTGTCCTGTGCGTGGTTGGTTTCCGATTACGGTCGTCAATTCGACTTCGTGATACGAACACTACGAATACAAAGTGGCGGTCCGTAAAGAGAAGTGAGGGACGAAAGAAACGCGGTCGCGGTTGTCGGCGTCGGCACGAAAAACAGAGAGAGGGGTGGAGGGAGGGAAAGGAGGGAGAAGGGGGTTAGTAAGGCGAGGCGAGGCGAGGGTTAATGGGAAAGAGGAGAAAGAATGAGAGAGAGGAGACGCGAGGGGATATTGAGAATGTGTTTTCCTCCTCTTCGACCGCAGAATGGATCCAAACCAGGACCAGAAAGAGCAGGACCCAGCACATGAGGTTTTGACGAGAGAGCCAGCTCCTCTCTGCCCGTTCGCTTGTGAACTAGGCCCCAAGCCTGAGCCTGTCCCATTTGCTTGCGAATGCCTGTCTGGCCCAGGGTTTTCTCAGCGACTTGCCTGGGATTGTTGGCAACGTCTCCATCCTCTCCAATGAACCACGGCCAGGTGGACTTCAGGGTTCCACCGTGGAGCTGCCACTCTTGAGTTGTGCAAGTGTGAAAGTGTGCAACTCGGGTACCTTACAGTATGTGGGTGTTGGCGGATCAGGTACATGAACTCTGGCCGGGATGCGCCGACAACGCATGTACCTTACATACGCATCGTGTGCTCTCGCGCAGTACGCTGCGTGCCTTTTTCGATAATTCGCCTTTCCCGTCAAGCCATCGCACGCCTATTCATGGCGTAGCTACCCAACTACCTGACCCTCGGTAGCGCTATTGAGCTGGTGTGCAAAGCTCCCCTCGCCAACCGTCATTGCTTCCTATATCTTCTTAAGACGGCATGATGGCATGGGCAGAGCCAACTTCCCAGAACCAAGCAACAAACTCCCCTGGCCGTCATCCATCCGGCGCATCACAATCATCATCACCACAACTGCCCCAGCTCAGCTCGACCCCCTTCTGGGGAGCCTTCAATTTCAGCATGCCTTAGCGAAAGCTTCTGGGGATCCATCCAGCGAGGCACTGCGAAGCCACTGTGACGACAGTTGCAGGGTCGCCGCACCCGGGTGCAGCCAGGCATTGGGGAATCAGATCGCAGCACAAGCACAAGCACAGGGTCTCACTCACCTCTCCTCACTTACACAGAATGAGTACAGGGCACTGTACGGTCAGATGCTGGGGCGCCTCCTGCTGCACGCAGCACAGCTTCTGCATGCTACTGCGCTCTTCAGGCAAGGTAAGCTCCGGAGCACCTATCGGCAGTCTGACTAGACTTCAGTGGCATGTGTTTTACGATGGCTTCATGCACCATCGAGGGGCAATGTTTACTCGTTCATCCAATCTTTTACCCTTCAGAGTCATACACTCTTTGTAGCTGTTAATCCCTCCACAACCAAAGCCGTAGCCAATCGAGGGGGTCAGATTCAACAACACAACCTCGTCCTCACACGGCCCTTGACCCTGGCGACCTTGTTCCCAACCTCCTCATTAACAAGTTGCGCAGTATCCGTAGATAGAGCGATAACCTCTAAAGTACGGATTATCCGTCCCACGAGTGCGCCCCCAAGCCAATTTTCCCCAGCGCGGCGCGGCATCATGCAAGCAATCAGTCGCATCGCGCATGGCATGGCATGGCATGGCGTCGGCAAGGCATAACTCATCCACCACCTCTCGCTTCTTCCCCCGCCAATCCATACCGCCATATCTCATCGCTTCAAAACAAAAAAGACACGCGATCTGCTCGATGTGTTTTTGCCTGCAGGCTGCTGGCCGTTGCCCGCATAACTTTGGCCAATTTTAGCCTGGTCCAGTGGTTCCGCTATGAGTCTGCGCTAGCCGGTCGTGGAAGCTCACCCCTGCAAGGTTCTCGTAATGACCCCGCTGTTGTCCAATCATGTCATGCCCTGGTATACCGCTGATTTGCACCTGTCAACCGGCGCCGGCCCACCTCCAGCTGCCCCGCCCGTCAGCTGATTGGCCTCGCCCGTCACCATCGTCGCCCAGCTCAAGCCACGCGCTTTGTCAGCCTTGTGGCTTGATCTTCAGCCTTCTAGAAGTTCATCATTTGCGATCGACGCCCAAGCTAAAGAAGCGCCCCAGGATCACCCAAACTTCATTTCAACTACCGCCTTTGCCAATTACCAGTTGATAAATCTCCGGCAGACGAGATAAATACTGTCCGTTCTTCATCAAACACACGCACCCCACGAGCGAAGACAAAATCTCCCGCAGACGAGATACGAACTCTCCGTCCTTCATCAAACACACACACCCCCCTCGAGCGAGCCCGTCCAGGTGATACCTCAGACATGGACGCAGGCGCAGACGCAGCCGCTGCTCCCGTTGCCGTATTCAAGAAGAGAGGCGCCAAGGGCAAGGCCAATATCCGCAAGAGGCCCGCCACGCCACCACCCGCCAACAGCGACTCCGATTCCGACTACTCCTCCGAAGACGAAACAGGCCAAAGGGTCAAGAGACGGAAGAAGACCGGCGCCATCACCGCTTCCTCAAAAGACCAAGCCGCCTCGAGGCAGGAGCTATCAGCCACAGTCTTCAAAGCCGATCGTAATGTCCCCATAACGGATAGCAATGATGCGACAAAACACAGCAACTGGTATGACGAGGACGGCAAGGGCGCGCTCGACGCAAAGAACCTTCTTGGTTCGACACGGTCGAAGCCATCGCAAGCGCCTGACGGAACATACAAGGGGCTCGCAAACCAGACATCGTTCATCCAGAAGAACCCCGATGCGCCAAGCCGAACAGTAGGGCCCATCAAGGCACCTACGAATATCAGAACCATCACCGTAACCGACTTTGCTCCGGACACATGCAAAGATTATAAAAAAACGGGTTTCTGTGGATTTGGCGACAACTGCAAGTATCTGCACGCTCGTGAAGACTACAAGGCGGGCTGGCAACTCGATAAGGAATGGGAGAGTGTCACAAAGGGCAAGAAGAACATAGGAGGCACCGTGGTAGCGAGCGCGGACAGGACCAATGTGGAGAACGACGATGACGATGAGGAGGACGCGATGCTGGAGAACATCCCATTCGCGTGCATTATCTGTACAGAGGCGTACAAGGCGCCGATCATCACGAGATGCGGGCATTACTTTTGCGAGCCATGCGCGCTCAAGAGGTACAGAAAAGACCCGACGTGTGCTGCCTGCGGGGCAGGCACAAACGGCGTCTTCAACTCTGCCTCGCGCTTGAAGAAGCTGTTGGAGCGCAAGAGAGAACGCGATGCAAAGAGGCGCCAGGAGGCGATTGAAGCCGGTGAAGAGGTCAGCGATGAGGAAGAAGAATGAGTTCCACGTAGATACCAGTCTCTATTTAGCCAAAATAGGGTCGACCAATGAGGTTTGCAAAAAGCGTCATCAGAAGTGTAATCTGGGCGTGTGAGATATTCCATGTAAATATGCAAACCTGACCTTTAAACCAGTCACCAGCAATAAAGCCCCATATACAAATTGTCCTCCAACTCATGAAGTGCGCAGAATCGTCTCGCAGGCTGTGGTTTGGTTTGCATGACCGTCTCTTTCATCGCATCCTTGACTCCGTAGTTCCGATTTGCTTCATGATTTCTAAATGGAATTTGAGAACACCCACGCCCAGAAACAAGAAAGCTAGCAGACACGAGTTTCAGGCGGGATCGGCAAGTGCCTGTGCTGCACCGCCTACACAAAACACTGCGTAGGTGGCAGAGGCACACTCAAGACGGTTCAAACGGCTTTGGCAAATGAGATCCGTGCCCCTCCTCAGTCACTATGAATGGCGCCAGTGTCTTCCGAGATCCCGTCACCTCCATTTCAAAGTCAAGAGCTGCCTCCCTCACCAAAGAGCCACCAGCGCCGATAAGATAAGCCCCTAGGCAGGCGTCACCCCGCCACCTGCTTCCCTGTCCAATCGTGAGACAACCCCGCCATCCATGTGATCGGCCGGAACAGCTGCCACAGCTCTACTCCCAGTCATCTACATCAGGCGGAACCTCAGAGGCTACATCATTCCGGTGACGACAGAGAGCCGGGCCGCGACGCCGACTTCACTCCTACCAACTACATCTCCAGCCCCGCGAGCCGAGCACCGCAACAGACCCGCGCGCATCGCATCACATCGCATCACAACGAGTACAGACTATCAAACATACCCCGCCATCCTTAACGCAACAGCACGACCGAACACACACCGCACGCACCCACGTGCCCGCAGCAAACGACCATGAATCTCCTCTACTCGACCGTAAACACCCTGCGCGACCGGTACGCCCCGGTATCGAATAAGTCGACCTTCCGCCAGACGGGCGAGATCACCCCCGAGGAGTTCGTTGCAGCGGGCGACTACCTCGTCTACAAGTTCCCGACCTGGTCCTGGGGCGACGCCGACGCCGACAGCCGTCGCGCGAGCTACCTGCCTCCCGGAAAGCAATATCTCGTCACGCGCAACGTCCCCTGCAACCGCCGGCTGGACGACGACTTTGCTGGCGACGCGGGACACGAGGAAGCTGTCGTCGAGGGCGCTAGAGGCGGTGACGACGATGATGATGGCTGGCTGCGGACCGGCGGTCTGGCGAGCTCGCAGCCGCTGAAGGTGAAGGAGATTCGAACGGTGGACGACTCCGGCAACGTCGGCGAGAGGGAGGTTGTTGAGGACGACGAGATCCCGGACATGGAGGACGAGGATGACGACGAGGCTATCATTCCCGACGCAGGAGAGAATAAGAACAGGTAGGAACTGACCCCGGGTTAACCGTCGCAATGTGATGCTGACATCCGCAAAAGTGGTCGCCGAACATACACCCTCTACATCATGTACTCGGCCTACTACCGCACACCCCGCCTCTACCTGTCAGGCTACAATCCCAACGGGCAGCCTCTTCCCCCAAAGTCGATGATGGACGACATCGTCGGCGACTACAAGGACAAGACGGTGACGCTCGAGGACTTCCCCTTCTTTGCCAACAACATCAAGATGGCGAGCGTGCACCCTTGCAAGCACGCCTCTGTCATGAAGACACTGCTCGACCGCGCCGACGCCGCACTCCGCATCCGCCGTGAGAAGCTGAGGGCCGGCAAGGCCGTGGGCGGCGACCAGGGCATGGAAGGCCTCGTAGACGAACTCGGCAAGCTCGATGTCAAGGACGCCCAGGCCATCGCCGATAAGAACGACGAGTGGGAGGAGGTCGAGCAAAGCGAGGTTGACGATCAGGAGGTTGCTATCCGGGTGGACCAGTACCTGGTTGTTTTCTTGAAGGTTCGTATCACGTAAGTTGGGGACACTGCCAGAGTGCTTGCTAACAGGAACCCAGTTTATGGCCAGTGTGACACCTGGTATCGAGCACGATTTCACGATGGGAGTGTAAATGCTACTTGGCACGGTTCTGGGTTAGGAGTCTGTTTCCTCACGGCTTGCACACCACTGCGGGTTTTCATTATCAGATTTGGACACGGGGTTAGATTACGGGTAACGGCGATAACGAGAATTCCATTAGACTACAAAGTCGAGAAGACACTATGGCATGTTTGAAACTCCAGTCATCATGCGTTCATGAGCATGAGTAGGCATTGCGTGAATTGCGACGTCTTTTAGGTCTCAAGATTGTGCATAGGGGAGGGGGTAGCATCCAGTAAGAGAGGTATGGGGCAGGGGAAGTGAGGTTCATCGTAAATATCGGGCGAGATTGAGCCGCATCTGGACCTGTCCGAGAATCACTCACGGTCACATTCTCTGGTTAGCTGCCCTCCAGCCCTAGGGATCTCGCCATGTCTCCTCGATTTGTCTTACCGCAGATGAAGATGATCACCTTTGAAAACTTGGCCTCGATCTACAAACGCGCAGTTTCTCTTTGGGTTCTCTTGGGAATTAAAAGCACATACACGGTCGTTTTTCAAGCACGTAGGAGATGTGTAGCAGCGTAAACACATGATAGAAGGGTCGTCTTCTTCTTCTCACAAGACTGCCTATCTTATGAGCGAAGCCCAGATAAAGAAAGATATTTCATTCCTGGTACGGTTACGTGGGTGAAAAGGCATTCAATGTAATCCGTCAGTAGACTTCTGGAAGCCTGCGCTTGAGAAACTCGCTTTGCAGACAGAGTAACCGTCTGGTAATGTTTTGGCCGAGAGAGGGGTTATCAAAGCCAGCTGACCGCGTAGCGTTATTGAGCCACAATGTACAGAGTTTTATATGTGCTTCATGTATGAAATATCTGATACGTTTGAATTGTATTTGTTCTAGCCGTCTTTGTCTGATCATCTGACTTGGCGGACAGGACTGTCTTCGTTTCATACATAGCCCATACATACAGTCCAGGATTTGTCATATTTCCTTCTACCTATTATACTAAGAACTTGCACATATCACGAAGCATTGTGCACCGCCTTTTCTTCCTGTCATTACTTCTAAATCTCGCTCGCCCTATACACATTTTAAAAGACTGAAAGGCTGACTAACCTCAGAGACGAAGACAAACAAAAAGCCAGCATCCGAACGAACACTAACAGCCGCCATCCTGCGTGAACAAGCCAAAAAGTTGCGCCGAGGGGGAATCGAACCCCCGGCTCCCCGACGCTGCTTGATGGCAACGGAGAATTTTACCACTAAACCATCGGCGCTGGCTGGATGATCCTAGCGATGCTGGATCGATGAGGGGCGGAGGGTGGATGCGGCCTCATATCCGGGTGGGGGTCGATGATGGGGACAGAGCTGGGCGACGGGAATTTCTGGAAGACAGTGATGTAGTTCGGGGCCAGAGTTTACCTTCTTTCTAACTCTCTCCCAGAAACTTGGCGCTTGAATGGATATTGAGAGCCCTCTATAGAGCAAAAAGCTTCGTCCTGCCTGACTCTCAGCTGCCTTAATAACACACAGTTCTACAAATTTATAAAACGAAACACGTCGGTAATTAATTTTTGCCTCGTGTAAGTCTGACTGTTAGATTTCTTCTGTTTACTAACCCTTAGGTTATAGTTTATATCAGCTGTTGATTCAACACGTTTAGGTAGTGTTCATCTACGAGATGAAGCAGCAGGGTCAAGATTTAGCTGCGAGAACTTCCGATAGGCTTGGTGATCAGCGTCGAGATAAAGAACTGCGGCAGCTCGAAAGAGCCCAGACGGAATCCTGACCAGATTAGACTTCTTAACGCTGCGATGTCACTTCTTCAATAACATGGCCACTTATTTACACCGCGGCAAACCATCCCTCTCCCCAATCTACCTCGATGTCATCAGAACCTTGATAGAATTGATGTTGCATCTGAAGACAGGCGACAATACACAGGCAGAGAGGAAGTCATCGCATGTCTTGCTTCGATGTCCTAGCAATTTAACATATTCCACGTTTAGATTTGCCTAGCCGATTAGTAATTCTATTCGTGCAGTCGAGCAGCGAACTCTCATGACAAGGATGGTTTTGGAGCTGGCAGCAGACGCAAGCAATCAGATCGCTTGAGTCTACGAGAACGTTGACGAAGGCTGGTTTCCTACATAATTCAACGCAGTCCCAAATATCTTGAGTTATGGTAACAAGCGAGCTTGTACGCAGCAAGGTAGAGCTTGCGTAATGAATCAAAGTTTGTGACTATGAACTCAGGTTTTCAGGTTCAGAGGACGAATTGTAATCTACCCTTGCTGAGCTGATATCGTTGTAAGTCAACTGCTGCCTCTTAAACGTTGCGTTTGGCTGCTATTGTCTCCGCGACGACTTTCAACATAACTTCAATGCATAAAGACCTGTAAGCTCTCACCAGAACATGTAATGCACTAGTGGAGGAAACCAGGGGCTACGAACTCCTCATACATCCTCTATCCAAGACCTTGTGTCAAGCAACATGGCTATGAACCAGCTTCTCCCATATATGAAATGACAGATGACTGAAGTAATTTGAGTTGTCGAAGCAAATAGTTAGCCAAAGTCCATAGTTCTTAGTTCAACATATTAGTGCAAACCAACTATTGGGAAAACTGATCCGTAGTTGTCACTGTGTGACTTTGGTCGATCAATCCAGTCTTGATACCTCGGCTTACCGACGAAATGTCAAATCTCACAAGCATCAGGCTCGCTCAGCACAGCTTGGGTCCCACGTTGACCGGTAATAGTTCCTTCGCCCGTGTTCAACGTCTCATTCGTTCCTGGGACCCTTACGATTTCGCCTGATATTTCGTCACATGTAAGATGACAGGAAACACATGCCAGACACCAGAAATGACCTTGTCCAGTGCCATGAACGTCTCCGCGTGACAGGTCTCACTTTTTAATTCTCCAGTACGACAACAGCGAAACCGACATATCATCGGCAAGTATGACACCCCCCCAGCCACCACTAGCCACCTCGTCCCTGGCAGCACAACATACATGCCTCGAGAACTAATCTCACCTCGGCCTCGCGAAAGCACGCCAAGTGGTGAACCAAGACTGGAAGCGCCAGACTCCTCCAGGGTGACACAATTTCGCAACCCCCCCTGCCCAGCAAACCCGACAACGGCAGCCGGCAGGGTTCAAGTTTAGTCTCCGCCCGCGAGAGACACAACAGCTGCCAACCAAGCGGGGATGGAGCCCTCCTGCCTCCGTGCCTCCGCACCCGGAGCGGCCGACGTATGTGCGCCGTGACCGGCGCGAAGCCTCACTCCCCCTTACTGGACGGCCAGCGCCACGCACTCTCACTCCCTCTCAGGAATCAGGTGTCAGTCATCCGCGCACGGCACAGCCAACCAGCCTGGCCGGACAGAGCCTCCTGTTCCTCAACCGCATGCCTCGCTTCACATGCCCGCTGTATTTCCGCAACATTCCCCTCCTGTCTGTCCTACGCTGCCCCGCTCGTCACACAGCATCTGAACAGCGTGGGCAATATGCACTTTGTCCCACGAACTAAACCAACAAAAACCACTCCCAACGACCTCGAGTACACAATACCTCTTACCACCCAATACGCATATCTTAACTCGCGGGTTGACCCCCAATCTTCCCACCGCTATAGCCATGATTCGCCAGGGCCACGCGTACCACCCAAAAAACCACACGCAGCAGATCAAGAGAGAGACAGTCAGAGAGATAGCAACACTAATCACGCCGCTAACGCAACCGCCCATCACCAGCCCGACGCCGTGGTCACCTCAAACCAGACGCCCCCCCCTAACCAAAAAAAAAAAAACTAATGCATCCTCCAAAGGGGGTGCTTGGTCCAGCCTTTTGCCATCCTTTCCCACTTTCCACTCCCACTCACCCCCCGCCGCCGCTGGAAAGAAGGACGCCGCATGACAACAAAGTCTGACAGGCCTCCCACCAGAGGGTTGCCGACATACCCGCTTCCCACCGCCGTCTTGGCAGAAGCTTGACTCGATGTCTGCGATCTACCTAACATAATCAAGCAATAATAGTACCACGCGAGCCTCACAACCGCCGCCGGCTTTCCAGCTCCCAGCTCCTCGGGGCTACCTAACTTGGCCACTAGTACTACTTCTTCGGCCCGAGTCGAGGCCTCGCGAGTGAGGGAGGGAGAGAGAGAGGTTGGAAATCCCAAAGACGGGAGCGAGATCGCAGCCGTTCCCGTCCGAGGCTGCTTACACTTTCTCGAAATCCTCAAATTCCCACCATCGTCACCAGGGTACGGATTACTAACTAACTATCACAACCCGACATATCCGTGGGGGAACAGCAAGAGAGATGGGGAGAGGGAGTGAACATGTGAATTAAAAAGCCGGAGGCAGGTACAGGCACGACATCCCCGACTTGGCATCCCGAACCCCAAGCCGCGACGTTCCCCCAACCGCCGCCGCCGCCGCGGACTTATCGCTCTCGCCCTCCATGCATCCCATCCCATCCCATCCCATCCCAGTGATCCACACCGCCGCTCCCAAGACAAAGGCAGCACACGGGGTTTCCCCGTGTGCCAAGACGGCATCGAGCTCTTCGGTCCCGCGTCGATCGAAAAGTTCGAAAGAAACGGCAAAAAGCTTGTCACCACCTAGAAATGTTCACCCTGCAGCAGTAGCAGCAGCAGCAGCGGTTTTGCTAGGTCGTTGGCCTCTAGCAAGCGCCAAACCAGTACACAACAGCACTGCAGCAGCAGACCAGCACCGTTGCAATGCAGATATCGCGCCGCGTGCTGGTGCTGGTGTTGCACCACCAACAAGACTGCGCGCTACCTGAATCTCCCATTCTCGGCCGCTTTACACGGGGAAGAGGGCAGGCTACAAGGCAGTAGAAGAAGCATCCCTCGTGTGGCTCGTGTGCATTGCGTCCATCTTTTGCTGCATTTCGCATCTCCTGCATCGCTCGCCAACTTCCTCCCCCCTCCCTCTCCCACCCCAAACCCCACGCATGATCGTGCATGCCCGCCCGCCTTCTCACCGGACTCGGCCTGCGACTGTCCCATGCGACGACGGTCAGGGCCAACACACCGGTACTTACCAATAAACGTGCCGAAGCTCTCTGCCTGCCCACCTAGTTACTTGGGATATAACCGTCTCGGGCAAGCACCGAATGACGGACAGCAGCAGGAGCAGGAGCAGCAACCGCACGGGAGGGTGAGAGAGGGGTGTGTATCCAGTCCCCGCGAAGCAAATTGCAAAAAAACAAGCAAATGGCTGCATATCCCGCCCCCCGGAACGAGAGATGCTAGCTTCGAGCAACGTGAGATACGCACAGGGCCGGCCGGCTCACCCATCCCGAGTAAACCCCCGTGCAACGGAGACGAAAAATAACGGCCATCAAGAGCAGCTTCATTAGAACAACCAGCAAGCAAAGAATCAACAGCGAAAGACACCAGGCGGGGAAGCGCTTGGATCGGGGTTCGGTACATCGTCATTCTTTAACCCCCGAGCTCCGGCTGATTGGGCCGCCTACCAAACAAACACTTCCCCAGCCCGGTCCTTTCCATCTTGGCTGAATGTTTAGTGCCAACGAGCTTACCCTTCCCCCCCTCTCCACGATAACACAGGACATTTTTTCCGGGTCGTGGTCGTGTCACGGATACCTACATGTTCCGCACTGCTCGCTCCGGATCGCTGGGTAGGTCTGTGTAAGGTACCTTACCTACCTAACCTGGCTGGGCTGCGGGGGAATATATCACCTTCCCCCTCTTTTCTTGAGAGCCACATACGTCGTATCGACACAACTTGGCGAATCCTTCTCGGGCCCGAAGCAATGGCGGCCATTGTTGCAAGTATGGAGTACCGAAACCAGGTTGGCAGTTGTTGAGAGGCAGATAGTCAGGAATAGAGCCAACAGAAGACATCACTTCTCAACATCCGGGAAATTGATTGCATCATGGTTTTGTTCTGTAATTCTCTTTGGATTTATTTGACTTTTGTCTATGCCATGGAAGCTATACTAGTGTGTTTTTCTTCAACACACTTCCCTCTTCGCGTGCTTGTCACTGCAGACTTCTTGCGCGTGCCTTTACCACAGTAAAGAATTGATTATGTACGGCTGCAGCACATGGAGTCCCAAAGACCTTCTTCGGTCTGGGCCGCACGCGTGCACAAATCTTTGTGGCATGAAAAGGCTCGTAGCCCATGTCGCCAAAAACGATTATTGATGTATTCCATCCAAGTGAAATAAAAAAGGCCACCAGTCCAGGATTGTTCCAAGAACCCTTGTAACGCCGTGTATGTTGAGAGCGTATCTTCCTGCGGGTTCATGAAAGAGAACCAACGCCAAAGAGGAAGATCGCAGCTATGCAGATCCAACATGTAATAATTCGTACATTCGTGGCCGAGTATAGAAGTCAATACCCAGCCTGGCCAGGCATCTTTCCCAGGGAATGTCCATGGCTCACAAGCGGCAGGTGGTTGTGGCAGAAAACCTTCTTGACCAGCTTGGCATCGTTCTTCTTGGACGCATCGATCATGGTCGCCGGATCGTCATACGTCTCCAGCTGGCAGCACTCGATGGTCTTGACCCAGCGGTGGTTCATGATCTCGGTGATCGTCGCCCGCTTCTTGGGGTCAGGGTTGAGCATCTTGAGCAAGACGCGGCGGAAGGCGGGTGGCTTGAGTGATGTGTCAAAGGGAAGGTAGGCCGGGTAGCTTGATTCTGTGACCTTTGCGTCGGGTTCGGGGTTTCTTCTGTACCACTTCTCCCAGGCCTCGCAGAGCTTGATGTACCACTCTTCTGAAGGCTTCCTTTCGGCCTTCTTCCACAGTCCGCCGCCGAAGCAAAGGTAAATGCCGATGACACCGGCGGACCACACGTCAACGCAGCGAGGGTCGTATTCGCAGTCCTTGGCCAGCACTTCCGGCGCCGTGAATGGCTCACTGCCCACGACTCCAGGTTTGCACAGCTCAATGTCGGTCTTCATGTTCTTGCCACATTGTCCGCCGGATTCTCGATAGCCTGGATGGCTGCCGTTGAAGACTTCTGAGGCGCCGAAGTCGGTAATCTTGAGCTTGCTGTCCTGAGTAATGAGGAGGTTCTCGGGCTTGATATCGCGATGAGCGATGCCGTTGCTGTGAAGATAGTTGATGCCTTGGATGACCTGCTTGAATAAGCACAGGCGGTCGTTGAGACGGTCTTCTTCTATCAAGTACTTCTTCTCGAGGAGAGAGAAGAGATCGCCTGCCGCGCAGTACTCCATGACATGGTTCCAACGGCCGTGGTCGGTGCAGAGTCTGATGGACTCAACGATATTGGGGTGGTGCAAGCTCTTGCTGATGGTAAACTCGGACTTGATCTTCTTCTCGTAAGTCGGTGTGTCGTCAGACTTCTGCTTGGCGCGGAATTCCTTGACGGCGTAAAGCTCGCCCGGGCATCCTTTTCGGCACATCAATGTGACCTTTGATGTGGCGCCCTTGCCGAGATGCTTGCCATGGCGGCCAAATTTGGACAAGTACTCAAACTCGGACGCAAGCTCAGCGACGTCGACCTGAAGGTCATCAGGAAGAGAAATGCTCAGACGGCGAGCCTTCACACCAACACCGGTATCGGGGAGTTGCGCCCACGGGGTGTTGTGGTCAAGAGGAAGCACGGCCGAGTTTGCGTTGATACGGTAATTTGTTGAGGGACTCTGTCGAGGGACGTCGTCGAAGCTGCTGGCGCGGCGCCGGACCGTGTGCACTTTGTACGCATGCTTCTCGCGCCCGGGAACGTTGGCGTTGACAAAGTTGACGGCGCGTCCGCGAAGAGAAAGGCCGGTGGACGCCCTGTTCTTCTTCTTGTTGAAGTCATCCGAGGTAGGCATGTGGGAAGACTCTCTATAGGAGGCAGGATGGTCGACGGGGGAGCCCGGTGAAGGAGGCGAGTTGGACCTCGTTGTGTTGTGTGATGTGTTCATGGAGGGCCGTCTTCCGCTGCTCTTAGGAGGCTGGGTATCGACCAAGGCACTCTCTGAAGCGCCAGCCAGCTGGTCAGTGGTGAAGCCGAAATCCGGTCTAGTCAGCGACGAGTTGGACCTCCGGAAGATGTTGGACATGGTCCGCTTAAAGCTTGAAGTAGAGCCTCGGGTGGGCCGCCTGGACAGCGGAGTCGGTGGCGGTTCTTGGTCAGCAGCAGGAGCTGATGATGGGGCTTGGAGTTCCGAGTTAGCGGGCTTCAGTGTCGTGGCCGAAGGTGTGGCAGCGGTGTTGACCAGCAGAGGCTTAGGGGTGGTCTGGGCCTGGTGAAGGTCGTGGTCCTGACTAGGACGGGTGGTGAACTCTTGCGACTGTCGCCCGCTGCTAATGGGGGTCACAGGTTCATTGGGGGACTCGCTTTCGGATTCATCGGCTTCGAGGATGGGAGAAGTGAGGTCTGAGGGAAATTGACGAGGAGACGAAGACAGGCTGCTGTTTTGTTGATGGGCAGAAGGCTGCTTGACTGGAGTCGCAAGCGTTGTTAGCGGCTATTGCCAGGGATGCGGTGGACGGAAACAGGGCGGATTGGAAACGGCAGCTCAATGACGGAAGGGCTTTGACAGTGAGAAACAGGGGGGAAGGGGGCATGGCATTGGGTTTTGGGGGAGGGTGCAGTGACCAGCGAAACGTACCTTGGGGGATGGGCTGGGGTTGGGACACTGCCATGCTAGGCACGTTGCTGCTGGACATGACGGTTGCCATTGTTGGAGCGCCTGTCGGGTCGGCTTGAGTCCGGTGTGCAGGACGACAAGACAGCTGAGGGCGCAGTGCTGGGTGCAATCAGGTATGGGCCAATACGTAATTGGGCAGCACACCACCAGGAGAAATGCTTGGTGTCGGTACCGGTGTCGTTTTTGTCGCTAAGAATGGGTTTAGGTACTTCCACGGCGTTACCGAGGGGTAGGTAGGCGGTAGCAGAGTATGGTGGCCACTGGGCAGAGTGGTGACAGACTCCCCCCAATTATCGGTCTTGGTGCGACAACGTGAGCGAATCGATAAGTCGGGTCGTGTGTTCGGCCAAGGCGAGTTCGCGAGGGTGATAAGCCTTGGAGGCCAAGAGAAGTGAGGGCGAGGGAGGAAAAAAGAAGAAGAGGACGAAACGACAACGAAGCTGAATTCCTTTAAGCTTTATCCCATTGCTCGTGGCTGTAGAGGTGTTTGGGTGCTTGTGTCGCGTGGGTGACAGACTCCGCCAGTTTTTTTTTTTGTTTCTGATCGAACCAAACGGTTGTTGCGGTTTTTTCCAAGGTGTTGCTTCTTGCAGACAAATCGACCCTTTTGACCGGGTGTGTGTAAGCGCAGTCCAACGAAGGGTGAGCACGCGAGCGTCTGCAGGACTGTAGTGTTGAAGAAGCAAACAATCCGGGAAGCTCGTCCGGGGAAGTCTGCGAGGATTGTGCTTCTTTGGAGGGGTTGCCGTCGAGGTATATGTAGAGAAGAGGAACGCCGACTTCTTTGGTGATGTACTTGTAGGTGAGAAGCAACGATCAGAGAAGTCGGGGTCCGGTTCGGCGATGAGGTAAGAGTTTGAAGGTCGTTGGAAGTAATATTAGGAGAGAGTTAGGTCAGAAGAGAGGGAATCGAGGTAATGGGTAGAGAAGAGGGAATGGGCGTGATAATATTCAGGCGTCCATTTTTCTGGAGTCAGCTTGGCGGCGCGGGTGGTGGGAAGGCTGTCAGTTTTGAATCGTCGAGGGGCACCTTCGCGAGAGACCGAGAAGGGGGGCAGCGGTTTCTCGATTTGGATGAAGACAAGCTTGAGCAAGAACCCCCCGCTGCCGGTGCTGCGCTTAGAGGGGGGGGGGGAGGGGGGGAGGGAAAAGGACCCGAGGGGGGTGTGTGTTGGAAAAAATATGA
>JAKMXA010000124.1:0-143119 GCA_025328625.1 Colletotrichum sp. SAR11_240 | reverse complement strand
TATTATTAATAATATAATGTTTTAAAAACTTAAATATAGAATAATCTCAGATTAACTAAAGCCTAAACTAACTAATTAATTATTCTATATCCTAAATAACTTATTTAATAAACTTAGTTTAAACTAAATATTTATTATTCTGCTGCTGAGGTGGATATACTATAACTAATTAGCAATTAATCCTAGAATAATCCCCTTAAAAGTATATATATACCTTTACTTAATCTATAAATCTTACTATAAACTAGGCTAAGGCTTACTATTGCTTTTATCTTAGCCTACTTAGGGTAGGTAGGAGCGCCCTTTTGTGGAATAGTTATTAGAACTACTAAGAGAGGTAAAATACTCTTATATTAAAGTTTATCCTCTACTTCTTCTTAGAGTAATCTTAAAGTACTCCTATCCTATAGTAAGCTTAGTTCCTCGCTATCTTTAGAACTTAGGCTTTTTAACTTTTCTCTTAGAAAGGGATATAAGCTGCTTTATTTAGAGAGGGATTTATAAGTAATCTCTAAAGATTTAGAGGTAGCTTTATCTATAGATTACCCCTTATCTAGGATTAATTTTAGAGTACTCTAACCTCTTCTTAGACTTAAGGACTTATATTATAAACTAAGATTACTCCTTATACTACTTAATATAGATTCTAAATCTCTTAATATAGTCTCTAAAGCTTTTAAGTTAAAGCTACTATTTAGGATAGTTATTATACTAATAGATATAGCAGTAGATTTATTATTAGAATTATCTTCTCTATAGGTTAATCTTAAAGTACTTTTAACTTTATAGTGTAGCCTTAATAGTAGCTATATTCTTCTTAGGTTTAATTATAGCTTATGCTGAGAACTTAGTGAGAGGCTATATTAGGATCTTAGCTGTTTTACTAGTATATAACGTTATAGTTAACTATAATTTAGATATATAGTTTAATTACGCTTATTCTGAGATTAATCTTAGAATGCACCTTAATTAATTAGGGCTTTTATGGTATGCTATAGCTTATAGGCTTTCTATAAATTAAAGTATTACTCTTAAATCTCAGCTTAAGTCTCTAATTATATTAGGTTAGGAGCAAAATATTTAATAATTACTCTTAGATTATATTTTAGGCTTCTATATGTTATTCTATACTGAGGTTATTAGTATTCCTACTAATTAGGAGTTTATATGTTCTCAATATATACTTCTAGAGATTTAAATTTCGCTAGTTATCTAGATCTTAATGCTTCTATAGACTATAGTTAATATAGAGAGTAATTATAAATTAAACTTCGATTAAGCTTTACTGTTTCTAGGTATATAATCTTTCTTTTCCTAGCTTATAATATAACATAGTAGAATATATCGCTAAGAGGGATAATTACTACTCTATTGCTAACTTTAAAAGTAGGCGCGTTTAGTAGATATGTTTAATACTGATAGTATTCCTTATAAGTATTACTATTATAGTAGTTAATAAGTTAGGGCATAATAAATAATAATAGAGGATTAATTAATAATTAAATGTGGATTAGGTGTAGTATAAGTAACGCTTGAGCTTAGCTTAGGTGTGGTTTAGGCTTAGTTTAGGTGTAGATTAATCTAGGATTAAGGGATGCTTAAGGTTAGATTAAGAGAAATAGAAAGAGGAAAAAATAGAGAGAGGGGAAGCCTTCTTAAAAAAAGAAACTAATTATATAATTATCTAAAGTAGGGCTATTAGTATAAAAATAGAATCTATAGATCTTAAATATTATATAACTCTCTCTTCTTTTCTTATACTACTTATCTCTAGCTGTAGTCTCTATAGCTTATATAGGGATTACTTTAAGATTATTCTCTCTTCCCTCTTAATAATTCTCTGCTTATTAGGTATATTAATACTTACACTAATCTAAGAGTAAACTAAGATTAATTATAATACCTTCTTAGCTCTAATATAGTTAAGCCTAAGAATATCTATATTCTTAGCTAGTATAAGCTTAGCTTTATCCTCAGTAAGAACCTCTATAGATTAGGATACTACTATAAGTATAATAACTTTATAGATATCTCTAAGGGACTTATTATTCCTACTAAGGATATAAAAGGTATAGACTTTTATACTAGCTTAAAGGTCTACTAAGGCCTTAGTTAATCTAGGATAAATCTTAAAGAGTATTTTGACTGTTATATAGCTGCCCTTAATATAATCCCTAAGGTCCTTATTATCCTTAAGGATAATAGAAAGGTATATTTATATTTAGATTAATCTTTAGGGTTATTACTAATTTATCTCTAGGTTGACCTTATAGCTATAAAGTAGTAAGTCCTTAGCGATAAGAAGTATTATTAAGGTATTTATAAGTCTAAGTATAGTAAGTACTTTTTAATTAAACCTTAAGTAATCTCTAATTATCTATAAAGTACCCTCTTATAAAGTAGGATAACTACTATATTATCTAAGCTACCTATCTTACTGCAGATAGTAAGGTTACCCCTCACTATAAAGTAATAGCGATTAGCTATCACAGAAATACTAACTTCTATTAGCCTTACTTTAATCCTCTTAAGGGCTTATATAAGATAGTTAAGGAAGAGGTTAAGGATGAGGGTAAGGAGTAAGCCTAGATTAATCTAAGCTTTAGTAATAGGAAACTAAAGCTCTACTTTAGTATTAGATAGCTGCCTTTATACTTAGATTACTCTTTAGTATAGCTTATAAGGAATAAATTAATCCTTTAAGAGCTCCTATAAACGCTATTCTTAGATTAATCCTAAATCTAACTATATCTTTAACTATACTACTTTAATTTCCTAAAGCTCCTTTTATAACTATATAAACTCCTAGAGTCTTATTAGCTCCTCAGTAGTAAGAATAACTAAGTTAGAGCTTTAAGGTATTTAGGTAATATTTTATTAAGTGCTACTCTCTTATTATTACTACTAACTATTATATATAGACTGCTGTTATAAAGAACTAGAGATATATATTAGTATTAGAGAGTAAGCTTAGAGTAATCTAAGAGTATACTTAGATTAAATATAGCTTCTCCCTTATAGAGAAGACTAGTAACTTAGTAGAACTAAAGGTTTACTATTAGATAAAGCTGAGATTAATAACTTAATATTATTAGATTTAACTGTTAGATAGATAAATAGAGAGCTTAGTGGGATTAAGGCTAGGGATTTGCTTATGAGGACTATTAGGGGTGATAATAGTAGTATAAGAGAACTTAAAAGCTAGAAGCTTAAGTTTCATTAAGGAGGTATAAAATACTACTAGAAAATATTATCTCTCTTAAAGTGTTAAGAATACTTCTTTTTCTCTAAGAATAATTAGATATTAATCTAAGCTTAATCTAAGCTTAAATATAATATATACTTTAGTAGATAAGTTTTTAGGCTTCTTATATGTAGGCTGAGGTTTAGCGGTATATAAAGGATATTCTATACTGCTTTAAAATATTACTTTCCTTATATATATAGAGGTCTTAGATCTAAGAACTAAAGATAAAACGTTAGATAAATTATAGAGTAAGTAAGGAATAAACTATACTTAATTTATACTTAAACTACACTTAAGCTATATTTAGACTATACTTAAACTACGCTTAGATTATACTTAGATTATACTTAAACTAGGATTAAACTATACTTATTCTAAGCTTAAACTATATTAATAATTACTTACCTTTCCTATATTATAATTAGTAGCTTATATTAGCTACTTTATATATATAATAAGTAATAGAGGGACTCTATATAATTTGTATAAGATATTAACTTATCCTAATTTGCTTTTATATTCTTTAACTAAATTAGGTTTAGACTTAAGTAGATATACCTCTAGTTCTTATATTAAGCTTAATATTTAATCTTTAGATTAGGATAAGCTAGGAGTAATCTGAGATTAAATAGAGCTTACTCTAGGTATAATCTTACTTATATAGTAATTAGTTTATTATACTATTCTATTCTTAATATAACTAATAAGTTAGAAGAGATATTATTATATAGAATAATAACCCTAATGCCTTACTATATATAGTTCTAAGGGTATCTTAGATATTATATTAAAAATAGACTTTATAATATTAGACTAAATATTCTATATAAACCTACCTCCCCTTTTTATAAGGTAATAAGACTTTATATTATATATAGGTCTTAAAGCTTATTTATTATTAATATAAAGTATAATTTAGGTATAATTAAGGAATATTCTAATATACCTTAAAGAAGCTTTATATCTATATCTATAGTGATCCTAAGGAGTTTATAGTAATATTAATTAAGTTAAAGCTTAGAAGGTATATAATGCTAGCTAAAGTAGATATATAGGACTCTCCCTCTTAATACTTAGAATAGGTATTTAAAGAAAAAGTAATATATTTTAAGGTCTTTAGAGTTCACTATAATATAAGTAAGTAAAATATCTATTATACCTCTATTAGTCTTAGATTATTTTAAGATTATATTAAGAATAAACTTACTTCGCTCTAGGTTTAGTATATAGTAGCTTAATATAATCTCTCTTTTATTCTTTCTAGAAAGGTGCTTATAGTTTATATTAAGCTAGAAGGTTTTAATAGTTTTTTAAAACTTAGCTTAACCTTACTAAAAGCTAATTACTATCTATAAACTAGATATATTATAGTAGAAGTATTATAAGTACTAAAGCTTATTAATATATAGAGTAATTATAGATTACTCTAAGAATATACTAAGGGTTTACTAAGAATATCCTTAGATATAACTTACCTAATTATCTCCTATAGTGCGATATAATATTTCCTAGAGGTATTATAATCTAAGTATAGAAGAGCTTACTAGGTAGTAGAGGAGGTTTTCCCTCTTAATTAGCGTAGTAATCTTATCCTAATTACTTAGGCTTAAGTATATCTTAAGTAATATGCTTTTTCTAAATTTATTATATAGATCTTAATAGTATTAACTATTTATATAGGTATCTACTAAAGATTAGTCTTTATTTAAACTAGGTATAATCTATAAATATACTGAGGGTAAGATATAGATTATACGCAGACTTAATAGACTATATAAGCTTTTAATAGATTATTAATAGGATCTTCCTTATTAGTAGTAAGGGGTAGGTATAAAGCCCCTTATAGACTAGAAGTATATATAAATACTCTATAGTATTATGTGGGATAAACTAATAGAACTTAACCTTATAAGAGTGCTTCTTTATTTACCTTTACTTTTAGTTATAATTAATCTTTAATTTATTAGAGAGTATTTTATAATTACTTTAGGATTAAAAGTATTTACTATATTTTAGCTTCTTATGCTAAGTAATATCTTAAACTGTATAACCTTAATTATTATTTAGATAATAATAATTAGAGTTTTAGATAATTTATTAAATAATAGTAATATAACTATTAAATTTAGAAGGGACTAGGGATATAGTATATACTGTAGAATTTATCCTCAACTAGTTTATATATTATATTATAAATTATAGTTAATAACTTATACTTTAAATAGTTTAAGCTATTATTTATCTCAGAGTAATTAAGGATTAAATATACCTATAATATTATAACTTATTATACTTTATATATAGGGTTCTAATCTTAATATATTAACTTTATTTAGGCTTTAAAGGAGTCTTAAGCTATATACGCCTAAGTAATTACTTATTATTATAGTGTGAGGATTTAGGCGTTTTCTTATACTTCTTATATTTATTCTTAGATTATTTTAGGAATAATCCTATATAGTTTTAAGAACTTAAGGTTAAGATATTTATAAGTAGTATACCTTATATACTAATAAACAACTTAGTAGTAGTTTTAGACGTTTAAGAAAGCATACTATATATTGCTTTCTACTTATTTTAACTTATAGTAGAATTAAACCTATTAGGTTAGTATAGAGATTAAATATAAAGTAATCTAAGATATACCTATTTTATCCTAAAGCTTCTTAACTTTAGTATCTATAAGTCTTTTTATTAAAATTATATATAGATACCTATTAGAAGATATATTTAGGTAAGTAGGGATATTAGTAGTAAATATAATATCTTCTATAGTAAGTATAGTTAAATAGAGGATTAATCTTAGATAAATTACTTATAAAATTAGAGATTAATTATAGATTATATAGCTTTAGTATTTTACTTATTTATTTAAGGGATATAATTATCTATTAATTATAAGGTTTAACTAAGAAGTTATAAGCTTATTTTATAGCCTCTAATTATTAAATCTCCTCTTTAGGAATATTAATAAGTAGGGGGGTATCTTTAGAGTTATTATAGATACCTATAACCTATTAGAATAGCTACTTAAATTTATTATCTTTATTATTAATATGCTAACTTAGATAGATTAATCTAAAATTAAATGCTATCTCTCTATTTTAGGTAGAATTAACTATAATTAGTCCTAGATTATTCTAGGATTTAGTATATAAAGCTGCATAGTAAAAGATTATTTTAGGTAAGTTAGGCAGTAAATAGGTAGAGACTACTAGATATACCTTAAAGTGGGGTGGGAGTAGGTAAGCTGACGTACCCCTCTTTATATGGATGAATATTGCACTGCTTATAAGTGGGGCCTATACGTACCCTCCGTCAGGTTAGCAGGGAGGGGGGTACCTAAGGTTGACTGCATCGTGGGTTCGGGCCATGTACACCCCAACCTGACCGATCCCGCCCCCAACATGGGTAAGGTTGACCATCTGGTTCAGAATGATGTTTGGCTCGTGCTCCAGTGTCGAGTTCAGGGCTTCGATACCCACGCAGTCGACGGATCGCGTAACGCCGTTCGGCTCGGCGGCCAGGATTTGAGCGACGGGATCGCTGGTTGCAAAGTTGATGGGGATGGCCCCAATCGAGGCAGCGCGGTCAAGTCGGGCTTGGACATGATCAACCACATACACCTTTGAGGCGCCGCGAAGTACGGCAGAATAAGCCGCTAAAAGTCCGACCGGACCGGCCCCAAAGACCGCAACGGTATCTCCCGTCTCGAAGCCAGAGAAGTCAAGGCTAGCCCAACCGGTGGCAAAGATATCAGAAATGGTGAGATAGTCTTGCTCAATGGTGGTGTTGGTCGTCTCACGAGTCAGGGGAATTGGGATGAGATTGGAGTCGGCGAACCTGACTCTGGCATATTCGGCTTTGGCGAGGTCAGTAACGCATCCTTCTGCGGGTCGTCCTCTTCCTAAAGTTAGGTGACTTACATTGAAGACCGTCAGTCACGACAGCTCCGTTCCCGTAAAAGTCCAAAGCCGTAGGTTCCATCTCCAGCCGACCATGATTCACGGTATCGGGAATGATGACGTAGTCACCAACTTCCAACCCAGACACAGCGCTTCCAAGCTCCGAGATGTATCCGATGGCCTCATGTCCCATATTCCAAGGAGGAGCGCCACCTTGGTACCCGCGATAAACATGAAGGTCAGAGCCGCAAAGGGCTGACGTAGTAATTCGGACGACGGCGTCGGTCTGGTTCAGGATAGTGGGAATTGGGATATTTTCGACAGTCGTTTCCCCAGGCACGCCCCGGTACATGATGCCGCGCATGAGAGCGCTGCCGAAAGAGCTGTTGAGAACCATGTCGAAGAATGATGTTTGAACTCAACTAGTGTGAAGTGAAACCGAGTGCTGATCATAGCTGTGCCTGAGAAGACTGGCGTTTATATGTCTTTCAGTCCGGCTATCTCGTATCGACGCGCAACTCTGGTCTTGGCCTTTTGGATCAGTAAATCCATTTACAACGCTGTTGTTTCCTGATGCCTTCGTCTCTGGTTCCGCTCTAGGGTTGTGTCATCCATCACCGCTCCGTGGTCGAAGCAATTAGGCCGGATGCCAATTTCCAGTCTCCACCCTGACCCGGACGTGAATTAAGCCATAACACCCGGACCATGTCAGCGTACTATCTGCCTTAACTCCAGCCAATCGTCTCACATGTCGAAAACGCTACGAAAGCCGAGAGTCTAGTTGAAGAGACCGCCATTGATCATGCCGATGTATCACTCAGTCATCCCTCGAAGGGACCCGATTGGTTTCGTCATCGACCACGCATAGCCACTCTGATCAACTACAAGATGGCGGCATGCTCATATGACGCTTCCATGCCCTGGTTACGGCTCGGGCCGAACGGAAATATTTCGGGGCGCTCTACCACTTTGACTGAGCCCGTCCAGAATTCATGTACTCTGACGGAGATTGCGGATGGAGCGAGATTCTTCGTTGGGCTGCGTCTCCAGGCAATGGATCAAAACTTCCTCTTGCATTCGGTCCACTTTGTTGCATGTACCTCAAAGCTTTGATATTATTCACTCAGTTTGCAGGTGATAATGGTTTGCAAATTTTAAGCTACCGATATATACTGTGTGCATAAAGCTCCTGATCAGGGGTTCTTGGGGATAATCGCTTGGGGAGCTTCAATTCAGTCGAAGTTGCCCATAAGCTTGGTCAGCCATACGTCTCCTGGGTGATACGCGCCTCCAGAGGGACCGCCGAAAAGTGAGGTACCACTCAGGAAGGTGTGAGGAAACCCGGGATCAAAGTCATAAGACCTTTCGATTGTCTGGATGTCCTCCTCGGTAAGACTAGTCCCAAGCCCCTTGATGTTGCCCTCGATGTGGCTCAACTTCCGGCCACCGACAATGGGAAACACGAAAGGAGCCTTGTGCATCACATACGCCAAAGCGACATCTGTCAGAGATGCACCCTTCGCGTTTGCAACCCTTTCCAGTGCTTTTGATACCTTCTTGTCATGCTCCGATGCCGTGTTCTGTCGTCCAGAGTTGTGCTTCTCGCGCTCCTTGAAACCTTCCTCGGTTTGAAAGCGACCAGCATTGAGAACTCCCCAGGGACAGATGCCCATACCCTCACTCATGCACATTGGGATGATTTCTCGCTCAAAATCTCGCAAGGATGCATTCCAGTTGCCTTGATAAACGACGAATTGGCGAAGGCCCGACAGCCTCGCATATTGATTCGCCTTGGCTACCACCCAGGCAGGGGTATCCGAGATACCCAGATAATGCACCTTGCCGGATACGACCAGATCGTTAAGCGAATGCATCACCTCTGGAATAGAGGCAGAATAGTCCCACCAGTGGAGGTACAAAATGTCGATGTAAGAGGTCTGTAGCGCT
Organism: Colletotrichum sp. SAR11_240; assembly: GCA_025328625.1. NCBI lineage: Eukaryota > Fungi > Ascomycota > Sordariomycetes > Glomerellales > Glomerellaceae > Colletotrichum > Colletotrichum sp. SAR11_240. The sequence goes on along the minus strand of JAKMXA010000124.1, from coordinate 134,020 downwards.
TTCAGAGACCTTTCGACAGAGTGCTTGAGTGACTTGATGCTATTGCCGCCGTAGTTGGACTGGAGCCGCTGCTTATCGTGCGTCATGTAGGCGCTGCTGTACTTCGTTGCTAGCACAATGTCGTCGCGGTTGCCACGAGACGCAAGCCATTCGCCTACCCATTCCTCGGACTGGCCAAGCTGGTAGTTGTTCGCGGTGTCAATGAAGTTGCCGCCTTGACTGTAGTAATGATCCATAATGGCGAAGGCCGTTTCCTTCGTGCATTCTCCCATTCTTTCCTTGAAATTGTCTCCGAAGTTCATTGCCCCAAGGACAATCGGGGAGACGCGAATAGCTGCGGTGGGCGACAACTGGCGATGACGAGCCAAAGGCGATTCAAGTGCGAATTGGAGTTGAGGAGCCATTTTTGCTATCTTTCGCCAATCTCGTGCGGAAAGATCAAACGTGAGGTAGATTAATACTAGTCCGAGTCAATGAGGACTTCTGATGAGTGTATTATGCGGTGCCTTTATTTTCTTCTTGGATGTACGTGGTATTTATACTTCACGCCTCGGTGGGTAGATCACAGGTTTCACGTATCACGATCTTCCTGCCATTACAGGTTTCCAACACCTCTCCTCCTTTTGTTACCTCAAAGTGTCTGCTGGAGTTGCTGCCGGATGATAGAGACGCTAAGGGCGATAAGTCCGCGTCCATGACAGCTATTGTCACGAAACGCTAGCAGAAAGCCGGCATCCTGCCGGGAGGTTTTGCATTGGCATTCTGTGCCCAAGATAATACAGGCACTCACCGCCAAATCCAGACCGAAAGAAATTCTGAATATAATACGCTATCACGGCTGACTCTCAAACCATCCAGTTGTCAGATACCGTGACTGACTGCAACCTGCTGACGCGGTACGTACCACTTCCCATGCAACCCAACTTGATGGATACGAGCTTGTCAACATTGAACACACCTTCGGACTGGGGTTTGGATTTTTTCTTCTTCCATTGTTTATGACGTCGTAGGAACTCTCAAACCTTTATAGGAAGCTCTGTTATCATGTGACATCCGCAGCAGACCCCAAACTCCGTAAATGAGTTTTGTATAGGGCTAGAAGCCGGCTGCGCCCAATCTCTTCCTCGACGTATCTCAGTTGTCTAGAAATCAAGTGCCATTCATGAAGATGCTAGAGAACTGAGAGTTGTTCTTATCACCTCTTATAAGTCTTAATACTGATCTCATCCTTTCCAACCTTGTGCGTTGACTTTTTGGAATGTGTACTGATAGACAATGCCATCGACGATCGAGTTTTCCGTTTTTGACACCAAGGCCAAGTAGCTGAGCGGCATGGAGGCTCCGATTTGAGACCCTTGGCACTATTCAGCTGGGCTGGCCATCCCAAAGGTTGCTTGCGTGGAACTCCGACGAGCCGATTGCCAGCAACATCAACACTGGAATTTGCACTCGAAGAGACGCTTGTACACCTAAGTACATGGAAGAAACTGAGTCATCTGCTTCCCTTGCAAATATTCTGGGAACATGGATCGGAGAACCTCTCCCTTTGCATGCACGTGGCATGGTAAGTCAATCTCAGTCTAATTGACGAATGTGGCTTGTCTTGCCATGGCCTTAAAAGCAGGTAAGCTTCTCCACGTTCAGAGGCAGATGGCTTGCGCAGGGATAGACATCCGTGAGTTGTACGACAATTGTCTTAATATCTAAGACGTCGCACATCCCTTCCTTCACCTTGGCAATTTCCCTTCTTAGGGATGCCCGACTGCATACCGAACGCTCGGCCGCTACGCCACATGCGAGAAGTCTAGACTTAGTCTACTTATTCAACAGATTGACCGTCCGGATCATCGTTGGGGTCACTTCGCTGTATTCACGATCTCAAAATATTTCTCGGCATCAATTATTTAAGATTAATGTTCCCATCGTGTCAGACGTTGCTCAACTTGCAAGTCCCAGAGCCTCATTGAGCCTTCGATCAGCCTTTATCATTTACTAGCTCATCATGAAGTCGCCCGCATCATTAAGCATCTTCTTATTCCTTTCCCGCGTTGCGTCTGCAGCAATATGCAACAATAACTGCGGCCGCCAAGTTGCGGGCACGGGTAGGAATGATCCATCTCTTGCTTCGAGATCATCTCTTTGTGCGGCCTTCGTGAGTACCTATGCCACGGTGCCTGCTATGTAAGCTAGAATGTCCAAAACGACTTCCCCGAGGTGGCTCATATGCTGACCTGAGGAACAGACCTCAGCCGACTGTTACTCTGTCGGTTCCATCCCCGGTGCAAAAGAGAAACGTCCACGGCCCGCGTCAAGAGACCCCTGCGCCTACGGTCCTTGGCACAAAGCCTGCATACGCCAGTTCTTGCCCTGATGTAGCTGCCTATTGGTCGGCGTGTCAATGCTTTGACGGTATCAAGCCGACCACCATCCCTGTGACGGCGCCGACAGGTGTCGCTTCTTCAACGGCTTCGGCTTCTTGCACGCCAGGTGCTGAGTTCGCTCTCCACGTGATTGAAGAGAGATCAACCTTGTGTAGGAACACTCTTCAAAACGCAGATGTCAGGGCGAATACGTATAATCTTAAGAATCTCGTGCAAGGTCGTGTTCCGGTCGGTATTGGACACGCAGAGGTTCCAAGATACAGCCAAAATGACGAGAACCAGCCAATCAACTATAGAGGGGTTCAAGGCCCCGCAGGATCAACGATCAAGTGCAACATTCTTGTCCATCGCGGCTACCTCAAGGCATCTCTCAGCGGATCTTACGAGTTCATTGTCGGTGAGGCTGACGACGTGGTGATGGTCTGGCTCGGGGATAAGGCCAAGTCAGGCTTCAACGCGAACAATGCCGATATCACAGTTCAGAAGGGCTTTCGCTCATATCCCTACAGCGAGTTCATCTACTTTGAAACCGTGGAGGAGTACATCCCCTTCCGTATCTTCTGGTCCAATGGCAGGGGTGGCGGAGCTTTCAGTTCTGGGGTCTACCCAGATTACACTCTAGGGCTAGATCTCCCCGAAGGTACTGTGATCGAGGAACCCGAGCTGTATGCAAGCTGCTCTGGGGATGCAAGCCCTGCTCCGGCGTGGCCTGCTTGGCAAGATGAGGTCTGGGGCTAGCGAGGTTTTTCGAGTAAGAATCCTGTCACATGTCGCTTGGAGGGCTGGATTCTTATCCGATGCTAATAGAGGTTAGGTTCGGTATGAAAAAAGCCCATCAAACCCGACATCCATGCTTCGTCAAAATCTCGGAATCTGCTATGTGTGCGGAAATCCCCATCTAAATAGGCTAAATAATACCTCCAGTTGCTCTGACATTATGGCATTGCCGCCATCTCTTTTGTGCTTGTTTATGTTCTTCGTGTCGCGATATCTTCATTCTATCCTCACAATACATTAAGTCGCCATAGGTACAGAGACGGTAGAGAGTCACTGGAATGAATGACAAAATAGGAGTTCGGTGAACCATTCTCCCGAGAGCGACCTGTGAGATCCTAAGGGGAGGCGGGATAGCACGTATGCTCAGCAGAAGTATTTCTAATCTGGGGAAAGCCTCCAGAGAGGTAATCACTTCCGGGCGACGGTCATGGAAGCTGAAGTCGATGCAGAGAGTGCGCAGCGTAGCGGCATACCTCTGCTGCAAGCAGTCCACCAGTTGGCTTGGGGACATCGTGTTATCAACAGGATGGCATGGGCGTTGTCCTTTGAACGCGAAACTGGCCAGTGGACCGCAAGCCTGGATGAAAGTGCTCATGACGACCAAGGACGCTGGAAAGTCCATCGAGATCAATGAGGTAACGCTAGGTAGGTTCATTTGGTAGTCGCGACATATAGAGCCCCGCGGAATCTCGATGTAGAGTGTGCGGGCAGGCCCCAGTGTCATCGGTGATTGTATGGTAGGCAAGAAAGTTGTGTTAGAGTTAAATCAAATCAATAGGATTGCAGGCGAGACAGTTTATTTTTCACTTCATGATCAACGAGTTGGGCGAAGGGCTGTGAGGGCATGTCGTAGCCGAAGTCTGAGACGTTCGTTGCAAATTTTAGGAGAGGTTGCACGAGAAATTAGAATCCGGTTTCTGTCGATTCTGTGCAGAGATTCGTAGATGTCAAAGCATTTTTAGTGTTTCAGTACCAGCATTGGGGACGCCGTCTGACTGAGGAAGTTCAAGTCATCGGGCTGAATTGGGGGATTATTGTCGCAGCGGGCTCTCGTGGAGTTGACGTGTATTCGCTGGACCGACCGTCCAAGTTCAGGCTTGGTGATTATCTGTCTCAGAACACCGATCAACTGAGAAAAGGACCAGTCAACAGAGACAGTGGTGTAGAGAATGCCATGTACAACAATGACATTCAAGTGGCGACAGGCTGCAGGTAGATGGACACAGGTCTTGGGATCGAGGGTCAAGTACTTGACATGCAAGGGAGTTGAAAACGTTCATGTGGTGGTCGATTGGTAGGCCGTGAAAGCTTGCTGAGGAGGAAGAGGGCTGCTATGAGAGATAAAGGGGCTTGGCACCGCTTTAAATGAGCGTCTTGGTTGCAAAGCGTTGCTGTCCGCTAGAAGGACTCCCAGTCCGACTGTTTTCATGGGACTTTCTGAAAGTTTTTTTTCCTCGTCTTCTTGAAATTCTTGTCTATCATCCCTAATGAAATGACTCGATGCATTCTTCTCCACATGATTTAGTATTTTGTTTCCTTCAGGCAAACCCCAGCAATTGCAATCATCACTGTTCACAGTCACAAAAGCTTCCCCTTTCTTGATTTTCCACACCTGAACACCAAAAGTAATAATTGAAAAAGAGATGCGCTGTTGTTGTTGCTTCTGGTCTTTCACAGGGGTTTTAGCAAAGTCTCTTGCATAAACACCTAGCATTGCTGGCCATGGTATGCACGCTTGTCCGAGTCATGGTGACGGAACGCTTGAGCCGGGATGCCCGAATTGTGGGGGATGGAGAAAGGGACGCAATATTGTAGACGAGTCGACCAAGAGTCTCGTCGTAACACTTGAAGCTGCTTATCTACCCGTAATCAGTTCTGATGTCCTTCGAATCCAAAGTTCTCCAAACTTTGCCGCATCATTCGGTCGAGGCGAGCTTTCCCAGATATTCAGCCAAGCCTTGCATGACAGAGGCAGAATTGCTGCAACTCTTTAACAGCTGATCGAATGGTTTAACTCAGGAGCTATTAATGTTTTTGTTGATACGTGCAAACTTTGTTTCTAGTCGAAAATATTTGCCGGTGCAATCGTTGCGGTTGGCCGTGTTAAGGCTGACAGGGGAAAGGATCGACGCGATCGGGCGGGCCGGGGTACGATGGCAGCCCACTTAATCTCGGCTTCCCCGTTCCGCACACAACATACAGCTCTGCGATAAGTCCCCCGCGACGAAATCTTCGCCAATGGATGTCGAGCCAGAATTTAGATTGAGCATCACTGCAACTAATATCGAAAATAAACAATTCAAGGAATTGCCGCCGAAGTTTCCAAGACGGCCATGGAGAGGAAACTCCTGCCGACTCCGAACAATCGCAAATTTACTTGACAGCGTCCTGCGTATAAAAAGCATTGCGAGCCTTCACTCAACTCAGTCGAACACTTCTCTGCTTATAAGACACGTTCACTACCAAAACAAAGTCGCATTCGTTTGTTCCTACAAGACATTCTCAGCTACACAGTCGCAAACTGAATCATACTCCGCACAAAATGAAGTTCGCCACCGTCTTAGCCCTCATGTCCCTGGCCACTGCCGTTACCGCGAAGCACTACTGCTTCGGCGGCTGCGTCAAGTGCTACTGCGGCGACGTCAAGTACGATAGCCACAGATGCAAAATGTGCAGCTGCAACGAAAACGCATACAAGTCGACCGACCCCAACAACCAGCAAGGCAGCTGCGACCTTCCCGATGGCTTCCACCTTGGCTGTGGCTACAAAACCGGCGGAAAGTGTCTCTAGAGGGTTACGAAGGGACAGTGAGATCGAAATATGGAGCAAAAACAAAATTTGGCGAGATTTATAATGATAGAGGAACTTGCGACAGATCAGACCAATATCCACCACAGTCGAACGGAGGAGTCCATCTAGGGACAAGAGTTATGACCAAAAAAGCACGCGGGCAAAGCGGACGATGAACAAACAATGAGGACATAGACACAATGACAACATTTTGATACCGTACAATACCAATTACAAGCCTCCTGAGCTCTTCTGTGGCCTTCGTCGACTCAAAAGTCTCGAAGGCTGGCTGGTCAAAGGCCGATTCCTCAAGCAAACAGGTACGTGGATGTCAGAGCCACGTATCAAGCAGAGAGCATTATTTTTTGCTTTCCAAAACTGGCAAACAATCTTGACTACTGATATTCCAATCTGATTGTGGTCCCATCTAGATATTTCATGGGGTCAAATGCAGCAAGTCTCAACAACATGCAGGCTTTGGGAGTCACGATGGCACAATGGTGTATCTGTTGTTACTATGGTGCACTTGGAACACTTAGCCACCGAAGAACATCCTTTGAAGTTCAACTGTCAGAAAGGTTTACTCGTACCACGTCTTTGATAGCAGTTCACTCAGAGACATGTCTTCAATCAAGCCCGTCGACTCCCTGAGGATACTGCTCCCGGCTCGAATTGGAGCAACGCTTGCCTCGTGGGCAGGTAAGTCCTTCCAACAAACTTCTTCCTCGACTTCTTTCCTTTTTTCTTTTTCTCGCTGTCATCAAATCTTCGCCTCCAAGTTGAGCAACTGGCGTCCATCACCATCTTCACCACCACAAATTCGAACAAGAAACTCATCCCCAAAACTTGCTTCTACTGCACTCTTGCATCCAGACTCAGGCAAAAATACAAAATGGCGAAGCTTACCAACCTTCCGGACGACGTTCTCTTCATCATCGCCGACTTGCTACGCCATCGGGGAATGACCATCGACGAAGCCTTTGCCCAGGCCCACAAAGATGACTCGGATCGCGCCATCAGCCGGTGTCTTCTGCGCGGCTTCGATGATGTCCGGAATCTATCTTTCGCCTGCCATCGTTTCCAGTGTGCCATTAGACGGGCTTGGCCTCGCGTCAGCTTCACGGGATCGAATGCGACTCGGAAAATGGTCTCTTTCCCCAAATTTCTCGACAAACATCCTGAGGTCCAAGGCTGGGTTCGCACAGTTTATCTAAACCTCGAACAGTCCCAGCGGACGAATTACCGCTTCGACAAGGCCTCGGTCGCTTTCCTGCGTCAGCAAGCTCAGCAAGCTTCCAACAAAGGTGTCAAATGGTCGGAGGACGCCTGGCTGAGCAACGATCAAGGATGGCACGGTCATCGCATTGAGACGATTACTGCTTGCCAATCTCCCCAACCTTCAAGAACTTGGCCTCGCCCTCTCGGGAGGCGAGCCGATGACATCTCCCCACTACGACTTGGGACAGAACTCCGACCTCAGTTCGCTTACCCTTTGTCCCCAGCTCAGCTCTCTCGCTTTGAGGCCTGTGAAGGGCACCATTCCCGTCTTCAAGGGACTGTACTCCATTATCGGCAAGATCGGTGCTGAGCCCACGCACTTGTACATCGACAACCTGTATCCAGTGCGCATGGGCTTGGAGTCCGCAGGCCTCTGTCCCACCCTATTCGAAAATATTACGCACCTCACCATCGCCGGCACCATCTCGGGGGGTGAATACCGCGATGCGTTTGACTCCGTCATGGCGGACTGTGGCCCTCTCTTGGACTTTCGGCTCGTCGGTCACCTCAGTGATTCGGATACGGAACCCGGCTACGGAATCGATCCATGGCACGCTCTTGAGGGACTCCGGCAGGGCGAGCGGCACACCAAGACCCTCCGCAGCCTGGTCATCGACCTTTCCGATAATTGGGTCTCTTACGGGAAGTCTGGTATCGACTATCTGGACGAGTTTGAGAGTCTCGAGAACCTTTGGATCGACGGAGACAGCCTCTACCGCGGAGAGTTCGAAATTACGACCGTACACGAACAAGGAAAGCCACTATGTGATACCTACGAAGACGCGCTTTGGTCCCTACCAACGAGTTTGAAGAGAATATGCTTCACTCATGAGCTTGAGCTTTTCAAGTATGTTCTCCCTAACTTTGCGGAGAATCTCGACTATCTTACCAATTTGGAGCGCGTCTACCTGAAGGACCTTGACAATTACGACGGCATCTTGGAGGATCTGAAGGAAGAATTTGAGAAATTCGGTGTCCCGGTCACGATCACAGAGGTGGACGCGGTTCTGTGGGAGGCTTCCTGAGAATTAGCTTTCGTTGCCTGCGTGGCGGGCTTGTTGTGGGCCATCCAGGTTATGGGAAATGGACAGCAAGATGGAATGGAAGAACAGCTGCGGCCTCTCGCCTCGTGGTGACTTTATTTATAGAATCAGATCACCCAAAGTTTTCCATGCCCAGAATTCGTACGCGCCTGCATCACGTGTGACACCTCTACGAATGTTGCCGTCTTTATGGCCGCCCAATTTAAAAACCTGGCTGTGCCATCCACAACGTATATCTAACCCTCAGAAGTGCCTGCATTTGCGAAAGTTTTCACGGAGGCATTTTGGGCCTTGTTTCGCACTTTTCTGTGCTAGAGCGAGTCGTTATTCTCATGTCATCATGCCTTTCATCACAGATCAACCACCAGCGCAGGCAGAAATGATGACAGGGCTCTGTGGTCTCCCCATGGAGTTGCTCCTAATGATCTACTCCTTCATTCCAGCGCCTTACACCGGCAAACGCATTTTGGATGAAATCGCCAGAACCCAGTCCAACTCCGCCGCAGTCGCCCATGACATTACAAAACACATCCGACGCGATGGAGACGGACTCGTGAATCTTGCCCTCACATGCAAGAGGCTCAGCACTCTCCCTCTGGAGTCAACCTGGCGCGAGACCAACTTTGGTTTTTACGCCAAAGACAGTCAAGAGGCCATCTTCCTGATGATTCGTTTTCTCAGGAAGGTCAGGAAATACCCCACGCAGTTCTCGTCGATCCGGAAACTATTCATATTTGTTGACGAAACGCGCGCGACTCCTGCCGAGATTCCCGACGACAGCCGGGACTTCGTCATCCAGGCTTTGCATTCCATTGGTTTCGACTACGACAGAGTTATACCCGGCAACAGTTGGCATTCAGAGTTCAATTTCAGCAAAGCCATCCAAATGCACGAATCGGAAGCAATCATGGGGACCCTTCTCTTGGCCATCATCCTCCACTTGCCTCGTGTTGACGATATGGCTTTTAATGTCACGCCATACACGTGGAAATACTTACAGGAATTCTACAAAGGCTGTATGGATCGCCGGCTTGTTGCTCAGAGCCTGAAGTCCAGCAGCGACGACACCGGCACACAAGACGTCGAGAGTGATGGGTTGGACGTAGAGCAGAATGCCTCGGCGCGCGGGCCGACGGGCCACAGGCAGAAGTACGTCCCGCTCAACACAGTGCGTTCATTTTCCTTTCGAAATCCGCAACGGAACGAGAAAGACTGGCTCATGTGCAACCGCGCATATGACTGCCTTTTCCCACTTGCCCCGGGAGCCGAAGTCTACTCGCATGGATATGATCGCTCGGAGGTCTGTATTTTTGACAACTGCAAGTCCCTCCGCGGACAATTAACGCCAAACCTAACGTCGATCGTGCTGGTGAAGATGTTGATGGGCCCCAAGGCCCTGCGTAAGACGCTGTCCGACTGCCGGCAGCTTACAAAGTTCATCTACGTGGCACAAGGCGAAGTCGCTTACAATGACCGAGATCTGACGGCTGGCGATGTCATTGGAGCTCTTGAGGTACACACAAAGAGCCTGAGAACGATCTGCATAGACTGCCGGAGTCTGAGGAAAGTCCACCCGATCAAGTCGCTGGAAACGTTCACCGCGCTGGAGAACCTGTGGCTGCATGTCGACTCGTTCTTCGAATTCAAACAAGGAGGCGCTTGCGATCCCGAGACGCTCATAGCAAGAAGCTATACGGCAGCCTCAACCGGATCCGTCCCCAGCATGTGTCGGAATATCCAGGAGAAATTGCTCGGACTAGCCGCCAATAATGGCACATTTGCCGGTGGAAACGACAGTCGACTTTCGGATTACGAAATAAGGCATCCCGCTCTTCACAGTCTACCAGCTTCTCTAAAGAAGTTCCACTTGAGCGGACCGGTGAGATTCCTTCTCTCCGACTTGGTGTCAATGTGGGAGAAACACGCCACACGACACCCTATCCAACGCCTGGCCAACGTCCTCGCCATCGATGAAGCTGCGCAGGATCGGCCCACCAAACATTTACTTCAATGTGGCAACATTCATGGACTCAATATAAAATTCGAGATCGATCCTCTTCCACAACTGTGGTAGACTAGTCTTGGGTCATTTGGCAGGCGGATGTTTTGTCGTATGTAGATGGGGACGTAGAGAGCATGGTCGAGCGAGCTTGAACTTGTACAGATAACAGATTTCGGTGACATTTATACATACTTCGGTTAAATATACACCATTAACATTGCCAAATGTCTATTTTTGATGAAATGTTTAGTTCATGAATCCAACATGGCACCTTTTACGCTTAAGGCGTATGAACTACCTCTTCGAATACGTGTAGCGATCGGAAATAAAATTTGAGAACGCCTCGAAACCCATCGTAAAGCCTTGATCATGTGTTAGGCCGCCACATGAAGGTACGAAAGGTGTCACACTTTTCTTTTCTAAACTTGTGGCGCCACCAAATCTTCAGAATAAAAGCCGAGAGTGCCTTTATAGCCTCTTTGATTCTGCTTCTCTTCTTCCGCCAAAACTGGTTCCTTACATGTGCAAAATCCCACTCCTAACCACGACCTCAATCTAAACGACCCTTTACCATGGTTCTTTTCCAAGACCTTCCCCCTGAGTTGATCCTCCATATCTGTTCATTTCTTCGCACGGACTATGGAGGGAAAGACCTCATTGCAGAAGAAATCGATGGCAGAGTCAGCATTGTTTGCAGCGCTAAAGACAGTCGGCATACACTCTTCAACTTCTCTGCAACATGCAAGACGTATCGAAATATGAGCGTTCACGAATTACAAGGCTCGATCGAAGTACACAATTGGTCAACTTGGCATATTACGCGCAGATTGGTTTCCTTACTCCGACATGCTCATACTGGCGCACTAAACCCAAAATCGGTTCAACAGCTCTATATCGGGTTTTGTGATGCCTGCTCTCAACATATAGTATCAGTGGACGATATTGCAGGAATGGATAGTGTGGCGTCGTCGATGGGTCTCAAGGCCTTCCGGGCGCCAATGTCGAACAGCTTCCATGACCCGCAGAGCGGGATGTGGTGCAGAACCCTCTCTAGAAAAAGCTTCGTACGATTCTTCGCGCATCTCATCGCCATCATACTTTTGAAATTCAAGAGTGTGAGGCACTTGGCACTATTACTTCCGACGCGTGTCCTTCAAGGAATCACGAAATTTGCCTCACAGGTCATTCGTAAGCCGCAACAGGACGGAAAAGGAAGCAGGATTCGTGACTTTTTAACCCTTCGATCTCTGGCCATAGGGCCAGACTTCTGGGATGTGGCTAATACGGGCTCAGTACCGCAGATTGACCCTGGATTCGGGGCCCTCTTCTCTTGGAATGCTGGAGCGGAGGTTTTCATACATGGCTTCGAGGTAGGAGATGCTCTCGCACACATCGCACCAAAGCTAGGCTCGATCGTACTGAGCGGCTGCTCCATCTCAAAATCGCAACTTCATCACGCTTTGAGCAGATGTCAGGCATTGGAAAAGTTCACGTTCACCTACAGCGGCATGAGTGCATCAGTTTTGTCTGCGATACCTAGTCCCGGGGATACGATTGGCATGCTTGAAAAGCACACTGCCACTCTAAAGACATTATGCCTCAATTTCCCCGGCTTCATTTACCGGAGAGATCATAGCCCCCTGCCCTGTTTGGGGGAGTTCACGGCATTGAGGAGGCTGAGTCTTTCGGCAAGCACACTACGGTGGATCTTTACCGATGCTCTCTGGGACGACAATATTCACAAAGAGGTCGGGAGAGAAGCAGGATTGGATGCAAATATAACATACATCCCTTTCTTGAGGACTATCCCACCGTCGTTGAAGGTCTTCCATGTCGCCGGTGTGACTTCCAAAAAGTCCACCTACTCGGTCCCTAAAGAGAAGAGGATCGCTGCCTTTGAGGGAGTTGGGAATGATGCGTTATGTGTTCAATATTCTGATTCAGAATTCACAGGATTGATATGGAACCATAAAATGTTGAGGAGAAGGGGAGTTTTGATATGCGTGAACTCTAGTCAAACCCCTGCTTTATGGTAGCCACGAGCAGTAGATTTACTAGAAACTCCGCAACCTAGGTATCGCAGTCAAGTTCAATAACACCATTCTACGACGTTCATCATATAGGTTACTGAGTACAATCGCGTTCATATGACAGCTGGAAGTAACGAGGTCGAGGTGGTGCAACACAACGTGGAAAGCTCATGGCGTAAATCCTGAGATTGACACGTTCATTACGTAGACTCTTTGAAACCTCAGTGAAATAGGTTTGTCTCTGGGACTCCTGAAATCATAAGTCGCAAAGAATTTCGAAGCAGGCAAGCATTGTAGAAAACAACCTACATTATGGTCTTGCCCGATTGCACTTTCCTATTTCGTTGCCTGCTTCATCATTCGCGCCTTCCACTGCGTTCGATTTTCACGTAGTGGACTTTCCACTCTCCACAATCTCACACTCACCTTCGGGCACCTACTGACATCACTTTCCTGTCCCACAACCACTCCAGAATAACAACACGCACAACCTGTCAATCGACTAAGCAAAGTTCACGCCGTTGCCAGGAATCGAAGTACGACTTCTTCCGAGCCTGACGATCCTGCGTGCTCGGAAGAATTTTGCTGGTCAGGCAGCGCCAGTTGGCTATCCCGGCAGTGTCCATCGTCATCGTCCTTTATCGTCGTCTTTCTTCGTACATGTAATCCAGCGTCGCTATCTTTATCGCTACCCCTATCGTTTCTCTGCTAACTTTCTTCTAGCCGTGCGACTCTGCAGAATCGACGTCGCTTCCCCCATTTGCGTCGACGTTGACTGGACCTTGCTCGCCAGCAATCGGCAATCCAAGATGACGAAGCTGACAGACCTTCCTCCCGAGATAATACTCATGATCATCAAGATTCTTCGACCTCGATTTGATGGCAAGCTGTTAGTCGCGACAGGCCATGAGAAAACATCGGCAGGAGATTACTACGACACTGCATTCACCGTCAGCGACCTTCTTCACGAAAACAGTCAGAAGCGCCGCGCTTTAGCGAGCTTTTCCCTTTCTCACAAGGCCTTTTCTCAACCTTCAGTTGAGCAATTTTACAGCATCGCCGGAATTCACAATCTTTCTGAGGGCACAGGGCTGAAGAGAATGACATCCCTTCTCCAACTCATCGACCGCAGCAACACTGTACGCACCTCTATCCGACATCTCTACGTCCACACACCATATCCGACTCCGATCTGGGATTTTGTAAACTTTGATGAAGCGGAGGTGACTACTTTACTGGAGTCATTCGCGCCCGCGGGCCTTAATCTGTCTTGTCTTGATTCATCCGCTGTTCGGCCGCTGCTTTCTCATTTTGGTTACTGCGTTGCGCTCATTCTTATTCGCCTTCCAAGTCTTCAGGAGCTCACACTTAGTGTGTCGCAACCGACGCTGCAAACCCTATCCCAGCTTCTCTCAATCATTCGAACTCGCCAAAATGCACATTCAACCATACCGTTGTCTATTCCTGCTCTTCAAGCTCTCACCATAAGCAATGTACGGTGGGTGGTGTACAACGGAGAAACGGCCCTGGAATCCTACCCGCGGATGAAACCCGGTTCTGAAAGATTCTTCCACGGATCCGTCCTCCGCAAGCAGTTGAACATTTCTACAGTCACTTCTTTGGTGCTCGACGAAGTTCACATGGAGGTATCTCTCCTGGCAAAGGCGATCCGCAGCTGCCTAGCCCTGAGAAAGCTTGTCTGTGTTCGATTCGGAGCTCGGATGATGTCGTCCTCGGATCTCGATGCATTCATGGATGCCATACAGGATCAATCCAAGACTTTGGTCACCCTTTGTCTTGACCTAACCACCTGGCACTTCGTGCAAGACCAGTTTGTATATGGTCGCATTGCTGCGCTTGGCGACCTGCCCAGTCTGGAGCAGCTATGGATCACTACATGCACCTTCGCTGATGACGACGAAGAGGATGACATCGATAACAGCGAAAGTCAGGGCCACAACAGTAATGGGAGCGACACAGATGACAGTAACTTGGCAGAACATGAGGTCTTCGAGACCTTTCTCCCAAGTCTTCCTGAGTCGTTGAAGCGTTTGCACCTAGGTGGAGGAGTTAGCCCGATCCGACAAAGTCTGCTGGATGTAGCCCAAAGCATCAAGATGGGAGGTCTGAGAAATCTGCGGGAGATTGGTTTGAGCAGGGGACAGTGGGACAATGAGCTTGAGGAGGCGTTCGCGGAGTACGTCCCGGTGCGAACGACTGTTGATCCACGCCCTGCCATGTGGTAGGTACGATCTTGCTGAATTTGCCTGGTCCGAGGATGGAAAGGCAGGAGAAGACGGAGACAAGTAGGCCTTGACAAGCGGATACATACGACAATAAGAGAATGACGTCCGTCGGTTAGGCCAATAGTAGCAGAGAAGAAGATAGGGATAGCGATAATGATGATAATATCAGACGACAACGATAGATGATGATCACGATGGATATTGACCACGATGGACGATGACGATAGACGGCGATAGACGACGGCGGCGACAGATACGACAACAATGATAGACGATGAGACGACAGGAAAAGAAAGGGGGTCGCGCACAGTCGGATATACTGATTACAAGCGTTCATGATAGACACTGCCCGGCTAGAAAAAGTCATGGTTGGATGAGGACAGTGTTTTGAGACGATAGAATTGAGGCAGATGAGGATTGTTGCTGTGTCATAGACATTGAGTACCATCGCTCTTCATGGTCGGTCCTTTGATGTCACCGGGTTTGCGTCGGTGGATGCCTATTGATCTTGAACACTTCTCTTTATGGCCATGCGACAGCTTTCTTCGACCGCACGATTCGAGAAGCAAGAAGGAAGCTACCTTCAAGTACTGGAGCCTTCCTTCCTTTCTCAGATTGAAGTGCGACACCTCCCACATGACCTTAGCCCAGCGCAATTTCCCCACCTTCCCTCTCAACACAACTTTCACGCTGGGGCTGATTTTTGCAAATCACCAGGCTATCAGACTCAAGATTTTATCTCAAATCAATCCACCAGCAACACAGAGGGGACGGCGACAATAACGTCTAAGACACACGAAGATACAGAGAAAGTTATCGCCCTGAAGATAGCCGGTTTCCAGCTTCTCCTCGACATTTCTCAAGCTGTCGATCGCCAAAGCGCACACGGCGAAGATTGGTCTCTGCCAGCAACGGCCACAGCGTGTGCAACGAGCCCTTTTCATTGGTATCCAGTCTCCCTCTCCGTTGTTGTTCTCCTCTAACCAAGATACTTGGTAATAGGTACCTGCTATTTACTGCTCGACCTCTCAACCGCCGACGCAATCCTGCAACCCTCACAAGCACCACCTAATCGTCCTCGACGCCCTCATGGCGAAGCTTTCAGACCTTCCGCTGGAGCTGGTTCGCCACATCGCGTCCTTTCTTCGCCCTGACTGGCCCGGCGCACTGCTGTTGGATCACGATGAGGGCTGGGAATGGGTCCACGACATTCGAAAAGTCCACAACGCCAACCGAGCATCTCTACTCAACTTCTCGTACACTTCGAAAGCCTACCACCTTGGCCTTGCGCCTGAGCTCGTGCGTTCGCTTGGGGTTCTTGACCGAACTGGCGGAAACGAGCTTCGAATGCTGTTCAAGTTGCTTCGCTACTTGCTGCACAATCCGGCGTCATCGCCTGGTGCCGTTCGGAAACTATTCATTGACCTTTACTCTGACAAACATACGGGAAGATCTTCCGGCTTGGACCATGTCTGTCAACGCGATATGGATCTTCTCAAGGAAGCAGCCCTCTGCTTTGGCATCAATATCTGGAGGGAAACGCTCGCTTGGAACGACGATATGGTAGGCTGGAGCATCGGAGAAGTCTTGATACATGTACCACATTCCCTGAAGGGGTTTCTGGTCGGTCTTATCATCCTCAACCTCCCAAACATCCGAGACCTAAGCATCATACTTCCGCCAGCGTCGCACATGGTTGTGACCGAGCTGCTGAGTCTTGTTCAGAAACTGAGGGCAGTCGACAACGACACGCAACCGATCCTTCACCTCGAAAGTATTGCGGTCAGAAACTGGAACTTTGACGGCTTTCAACCCAGCGGTTTCGAAACACTATTTTCTTTCAGACCCCATGCATCAATATACTTCGGCAATTGCATTCTATACCCGCCTCCGACATGGGCCCCGAACATCACGTCGCTGGTATTCCGAGATGTCAAGGGCATTATGCTGTCGACCGTCTGCAAACTCATCAACGACTCCCTGCGTCTGACGAAATTTATCTACATCCAGAAGATTGACAACGAAAACTGTCCTGTGCTCAGCCCTGGTTCAATGTTCCAGGCGCTGAAGAAGCACGGCTCAAGCCTGAAAACCCTCTGCCTGGGGTTTTCCTTGCCGTACGAATCATTCCTCGACCAGATTCCTCCGCCCTACATCGACTCCTTCGAGGATTTCACGGTTCTTGAGCAGATGTGGATCAACTGCTCCTGCTTTGGGGACCGTTATGATGTTGGTAGCAAAGTCCTTCGAACGATTCCAACCTCCTTGTGGAGGCTTCATTTGGCTGGCAGCGTCGAAATCATCGAGGATGACTTGTTGCGCTGGGCTGAGATACTTTCGGGGAAACGCTTTGATGAAGAGGATGACGAGGGAGATGACGAGGAAGACGACGAGGAAGACGACGAGGAAGACAATGACGCAGGCGATGGGGAAGACCACGAGGAAGACATGGGGGAAGGCCTGGAGGAAGACGACAATGACAATGACTGTGTCCATATCCCAGAGCATCTGGCTTGGGATATCGGCTTGGACAACTTCGACTACGAGGTTCATGAAGCTTTTCGGGACAGCAAATGGGTTGACTTCTTCGAGGCCCCTTCCCCTCTGCCCGGCATCTTTTAGCAAAATAGCCACAAATGCAAGGTCGCAGACAAAGATCAGACCGCGGGCAGTGTGCTGGGTCTTGCTTCAGACGGAGAAATGCAGTTGTGTTAGTACTTGCTTCAGATTGAATACCAAAGCTTTTCTTTGCACATGTCACGTTCTTTGCGACCGATAACAAACCTAGGTGACCTAAAGAGTGTTGATTGCTTCAACCCTACGACCCAAAAAGGCAGGAAGGAACCCACGCCCACCCGCTGGAGCCTTCTCTCCTGCCGTCGAATCTCAACGTCCAAAGTATATCACGTGACACTGTCCTGAGGCGTTTGCACAACTCCTCGACGGTCGACTTTCACCTCCACATTGATTTTCTCAACTCACCTCTCAGATTCCAGCTTCGCTCTTCGATCGAGTCAACTCAGGTACAGCGACGACTGCGGCGGTAGCGATCAAAAAGCACACCCACAAACCAAAGTCGCCGCGCACAAATGAGCGATCTCCTTAGACTTCTTTCACTCTCACCACTTCACGAGCTGCCAGTTCTCGAGGCGCAAACAGCGCGGATCAATTTTCGCCCACAACAGCGAGACTAGGCGCGAAAAACCTTCTCATTGGTACCCGTCCTCCTTCTCAGCCATTGTTCCCGTCTAACGATTTACAGACACCTGCCGACTTCCGCTCGAGTCTCGACCGCCGACGCAATCCCATGATAGCAACATGGCGAGACTGTCCGAACTCCCACCGGAGATGATCCGACACATCGGTTCTTTTCTTTGCCCAGACTGGTGCGGCGAAATGGTCTTGGATCATGCAGACTTGGGCTGGGGCTGGGTTTGGGATAAATATGATGCCCATAAAGCCAACCGGGATTCTCTCTTCAATTTTGCCTTTACTGCGAAGGGCTACTACCAAGTTCTGGCGCCTGAGCTGTTGCGATCAGTCGGAGTTATTGATCGAAGTGGCGATGCAGAAGTGCGACAACTATTCAAACTTTTGCGATTCTTAATCCACAACACGGCAGCGTCATGCGGTGCGGTTCGGAAGCTTTTCATTTTGCTGCATTCGGAAGAACACCCCGGGAACCCTTTCGACCTGACCAATACTAGTCACCAGCGTGAGCTGCAGCTTCTCGAGGAAGCAGCAGGACGTGTGGGCATTGACATCTGGAAGGAGACATTTTCATGGAATAGCTATGAGGCAGGCCACATCATTGGAAGCATTCTGACAACCAAAGCGGATTTCCTACCTCACTTTCTCAAGGGGTTTGTAATTGGAATCCTCATTCTCCACCTCTCGAACATCCGAGACCTCACGATCTTACTCCCATCAACATCCCTAAAGGCAATGGTCAACGTTCTACGCCGGGCGCAACAGTCCATCGCAAACAGCAACAAACAGCTTCCGCTTCTTCATCTCCAACACTTCGCAATCACCCATACACGAGAATATGAAGGCGAGCTACCGGACGGGTTTCAGACACTCTTCTCATTCAGGCCAGAATCGACTGCTTATCTCCGCGACTGCCAACTGAGAGCCCCTCTGGCGTGGTCGACGAATATTACATCCCTGGCGTTGAGGGAGATCAGGTACATTACGCCGTCGACTCTCGAACAGCTCATCATGAACTGCAAGCGTCTGACCAGATTCGTCTACACTCACGACGTCTGGGACTGGCCGGAGTTTCCCAGCCCAGGAACAATCCTTCAGACATTGAAGAAGCACGCTTCAAGTCTTCAAGTGCTCTGCCTAAACTTTGTGTGGATTGACGAGCAAGCGAGTCAACTTCCTCCGCCTTACATCGACTCCTTCGAAGATTTCACGTGCCTCGAAGCTCTTTGGATCAGCTGTGCTTGCTTTGGCGAGGACTCGCAAAACAGCGTCCTTCGAACAATCCCACCCTCCTTGTACATGCTGCACTTGGCCGGTAACGCCAATGTCGTTTCGGACGACTTGGAGTGGTGGGCTAACATACTGACCGGCAAGAAGTTGAATGGAGAGGACACTAGTTCAGGAGCCGGGAGTGTTTCCTCAGACGACGAGACTGAACCCATTTACCCCCAAGAAGAAGATGAAAGCGACTCCTGCGACCAAGCTCAAGATGGATTGGAGATGGAAGAGGATTCTTTGGAACTGGTGGAAGACAACACGAGCGAGAGCGACACGGACGAGGACGTAGAGACCGAAGAGACCGATAATGAAGAGTACAACAACAATAGCGATGATGAAGACGACGAGTACGACAAAGACCACTACAACATAGAGGGGGACGAGGTTGACGACTATAGTGAGTACGACTATGACGAGCACGAGTTTGAAGAGGACGAGCATGGCCAGGACAAGAACGAATTAGAAAACGACGAAATGATCTTTTGCGAGGAGGAATTGTGTGAGGAAAACGATTTTACAGAGGATGAGTACGCGTACGAAGTGAACGAGTACGGGGAACATGAGTACAAAAAGGACGACCGCGCAGACCAGCGTGAAGACGAGCCGGACGAAGACGAGCAGCAGGAAGAGGATCGCCGGGACGACAAGCAGGACGAGACCCTGAACGAGAATGAGGCCGAGAACAAGCTTCAAAATGATGAGGAGAACCAGGAGAACGAGGGTGAAGACACTGAGGAGAGCGAGAGTGAGGACAACGAGGAGAGCGAGAGTGAAGACGATGATCATGAGGAACAACATCTTGGCATTAACATGCCGTCAGAGCTGGCTTACGACCGTACCCAGACTTTCGCGGTCCCAGATGCCGTGAGAGAGGTGTTTCAAAACAGCGATTATGTTGATTTCTGGGATTCTGTGGATGCGGCGCCTGGCTTGTGGTATTTTGAATGAGAAAGCGAAGACGGAGGATCAAACGAAAGGGAACAGACACTGTATAGGAGGATTGATTGATACTGCATGCTGGCCGGCTATCGTGATATTTGATAGATGGAGTTAGGATGTCAACCGGTTTGCGGTGCCGTGGGTTGCCCTTGTCGCACCTTACAGCAGATGTGACGACAAATTTGACTGCACACCTGTGAGTAGTAAGAGGCAATGACAAAGAAATATGAAAGTCTTCATAGAGAACTCAAGCGCCACATCAGGTACAACATTGATGTTCTGTTCATGGTGTTTTGCTTGCTTTTCTTCTACGGTTGTTGCTTGTTGTTTCTCATGTCTCGGTGGTTTTGACGTGGACATTGGTCGTCTGATGTTGAACATCCGGTTCAGTCAGAGCACCAATGTGTCCAACGGCGACAACCTGACTCAGACACCGCAAAGGTCTCCAAGCACTATTCAATTGGATTCTCCAGGGCGGATTCAGCATCTTCGCAGCCACCACAAGTGAGGTTGAGAATACAATGTTGCACTGCGCACCTTAAACATGTGATGTTGCATCCCGTCTGCTGCGGCCGCCAAGAGGACCCTTTTTTTTTGGCCAACCTTCGGGCAGAAACCGACATTGAAACCACGACATTGGCAATAAGCCTATTTTTACAATCCTTGCGTCATATCCTGATAAGAAAGAACAGAGAAGAAGCCAGAACTCCACAAACCGGGGGCCCTTAGATAATCACTAGACCGCCTCTTGTCCCAGTTTTAAAAATTCTAGCTTCCTCAAGGGTTCCCACAGAGCCGCCACCGGGGGACCCAATTTAAAGCCAAGGTGAACACTGTGAAGCAGGGCGGGCACCCATCTTTGAAAGCACACACCACTTGTGTATCCATCGACGGGTAGCACACACCACGGTCACCCACACACCTGCGGCCTCGTGGACACGGGGAGCGACCTTGGGGACCCTCCTCCGCCACCTTGATCCCCGACACTAACAATGGGGAAGTTGGAATTGCGGATCCAGCAAAGGTGCTTGATTTTTTTTTTTTTGCTCAACAACCTGGCTGGAACGGGAACGTGCTTTTCGCCCTCCAGCAGGTCAGGCCCAGGCCTCCGTAAAACTCGGTGCCCGAACTTATTCCGGATTGTGACCTGCCTGGTTTAAAAAGGCTGACCTCAGGGGTAACCGGCGGTGAGCTGTGGTGTTCTGTTTCTCAATCATTCAACAACCTCTCCTGCTGCGACTCACGATAACACCTCTGTGTCCTCGTCCCCCTTAATTCTTCATCCTCTCCGTCCGCAGGAACACCCGTCATCTCATTTCATTATCATCTTTTGTTCATCTAGCGCCCCAAAAAAGTCCTTTAGAATGCCTCACAGCACGGAGTCCCTCAAGCTCACCAGCGCCAACTTGTCCACGTTCGCTTCGCAGCAGGGTGAGAGGAGCGTCAAGACGCCGACCTACGCCCGCGATGGCGTGAAGCACGGCATCGTCCACGTCGGCGTCGGCGGCTTCCACCGCGCCCATCTCGCCGTCTACGTCGACCAGCTCATGCAGAAGCACGACCTGCGCGACTGGGCCATCTGCGGCGTCGGCCTGCGCCCCAACGACGCCGCCATGCGCGACGTCCTCGAGGCCCAGGACCACCTCTACACCGTCATCGAGCGCTCCGCAAAGGGCAGCTTCGCCAACGTCGTCGGCAGCATCACGGGTTTTCTGTATGCCCCCGACGACCGCGAGGCCGTCATCGCCAAGATGGCCAGCCCGGACACCCACATCGTGTCCCTGACGATCACGGAGAGCGGGTACTACTACAACGAGAACACGCACGAGATGCACGCCGACCACCCGGACATCGTGCACGACCTTGCTAACGGCGACGCCCCCGTGAGCACGTTCGGCTTCCTGTACGCCGCGCTGGCGAGGCGCCACGCCGCGGGCCTGAAGCCCTTCACCGTGATGAGCTGCGACAACATGCAGAAGAACGGCAGCATCACGCGGCACATGCTGCAGTCGTTCGCGCGGCTGCGCGGGGACGCGGCGGTGGCGGAGTGGATCGCGGCGGAGGGCGCGTTCCCGAACGCGATGGTGGACCGCATCACGCCGAGCACGTCGCCGGCGGACATTGCGTCGCTGGCGGCCAAGTTCGGCGTCGAGGACGCGTGGCCGGTCGTCACGGAGCCGTTCATGCAGTGGGTCATCGAGGACAAGTTTGCCGACGGGCGCCCGCCGTTCGAGAAGGTCGGCGTGCAGGTCGTCGAGGGCGTGCACGAGGTCGAGCAGTTTGAGAAGCACAAGCTGCGCCTGCTGAACGCGAGCCACTCGGCGATGGCGTACCCGGGCCAGCTGGCGGGCTTCAAGTACGTGCACGAGGTGATGGAGCACCCCGTCTACAGGCAGTTTGTGTGGCAGATGATGCAGCAGGAGGTGAAGCCGCTGCTGCCCGAGATTGCGGGGGTCGATATCGACGAGTACTGCAACACGCTGATGGAGCGGTTCTCGAACCCGACCATCATGGACGGCATCCCGCGCGTGGCGCTGGGCGCGTCGGGCAAGATCCCGCAGTTCATCATGCCGTCGATCGCGGAGCAGATCTGGGTTACCGGCCCGTTCAGGAGGCTGTGCTTCGTGGCGGGCGCGTGGTTCCGCTACATCAACGGCGTGGACGACAAGGGCGAGAACTTTGAGGTCGACGACCCGATGAAGGAGGAGCTGCAGGCGCTGGCGAAGGCGGGCGGCAACCACCCGGGCCAGCTGCTGACGATCAAGCACCTGTTTGGTGATGACTTGCGCGGCGACGAGCGCTTCGTGAACGAGGTCGCCAAGGCGATGGAGCTGATTGCCAAGGACGGTGTCATGGCTACGCTCCCCAAGTACGTCGACTAAATGGGGTCTGACGTTTGTTTTACTACATGCAACAACCAAAAAACTTCACGGCTTTCATGATATGGATAGATGGGATTTTGAACCTAGATGGGATAGATCTGTTACAGATGGGATAGACCTCGAGATGATGCAGCGATTATGAGTGGACTATTTTGATAGAATTAATACAACTGGAGGATATGAACAGCTCTTGTGTCTTCTGAAATTTCTTTGTGTGAATAATACGGTGAGTGAAAATCCCAGATGAGTGCTTTGTTGAGTAAAATGAAACGGTTTCGGTTGCAGACATGATCTCTGTCAACGCAAGCCTCAGTCTGTCAACCACCATTGAGGGTGCTGGCGGGATGTGGTCCAGCAAAAGCGGTGAGTCCCAGAAAACAAACCCACGATGGTGCTCTTTCTCTCCAGCTTTCTCCAGATGGGAATTCTCTGGAGAAGCCGATGCCGGTTCA
Source organism: Colletotrichum sp. SAR11_240 (assembly GCA_025328625.1). Taxonomy (NCBI): domain Eukaryota; kingdom Fungi; phylum Ascomycota; class Sordariomycetes; order Glomerellales; family Glomerellaceae; genus Colletotrichum; species Colletotrichum sp. SAR11_240. The sequence continues at coordinate 110,711 of JAKMXA010000124.1, read as the reverse complement.
GGGGCTGGACTCTGGCGGGAGCAAGGGGGCAGATGCATCGTGACCAGCTCACAGGGGCCAGGGGTCGTTCCGGTTGGGGCCAAAGGGCCTGATCCGTTTGGGCCGAGACGGGGTCTCTCAGCCTCCCCGGGTGATCAGCTGAGTTGATGAAACTTTTTTAATGCAAGTGAAGGGGAAATGAACAGAAAAAAACAAATGACATTGAGTAATGCAGATGGATGCGGGATGAACTGCACGTGGTCCATCGTCTCGAGGGAAGGAGACAACAGAAGGAACCTGAGCTGCAGCTGCTGTTGGGTTGACGTGCTTGCCCTCCCCGGGGAGTCACTGAGTGCGCTTGCACCTGCCTGCTGCCATTGGCTTCGGGACACCTTCCCCCTATCTGCGCTGCGACCCAGGCCAGGTCCTGCCCCCCGACCGGCAGCGGCGACCCTCCAACCGACGGGCACCGTGACACCGTGGGCCGTGGGCCGTGGCACGGTATCCGTACCGTAGGCGGCGGCCCCTTCCACGGCTGCGTCCAGTCCCTTGGAACCAGACGGAAGGAACGGTCCCCACAAAGTGGATGTCACGTGCATGGATCGCCCCCAGCGATGCCGTTTGACGCAGCCCGTGCTTTTAGCGAGCCAATGATAGTAGGCGAGCAACGATTAGCTAAGCTTGTGTCGCATCGCGTCGCGTTCGTTCTTTCTTACGTTATCAATCCCGTTACCAGCAGATAGGAGCAACTCGCCAATCAGGTGCTGCTGGCTGCTGCTGCTTGCTACTTGCTGCAGCAAAAAGAGGCAACACACACCACCAAGAGGCCAAAGCTCCTCCTCCTTCCCCGAACCTAAGCTGACGTGACGGGTTCGCCGTAAACCCATCAGCGCATTTCACGTACAATCTCCGACTCCGAATCGCCCCCAATCGCAACCGCGTCGCAGATATCTGTCCCTGCCAATTGACCGCATACGCCTCTGCTGAGGTCGAACATTCCATTTTGGCGACTTTCCCATCAACAACCTCACCACCATCTATCGGACTGCGCGAGCAAAGGTAAGCGCAAACAACCTCCGACCCGCGACACGTCGTTATCCGTTATCCCACGGCTTCCGAGGAGGGAACGTTTGCACTAATCTGTCAACATCACGAAATAGCTCACCCAACACCGACAGCATGGCCAGACTCAGCGAATCGCCGGCCAACGGCGCGAGCGGAGGAGGCTCCCAGCCCGCGAACAAGCACCAAATCACACTCAAGAACGGCGCCCTCGGCGGCTTCCTCTCCTCGCCCGCCAAGCCCTCCGGATCGCAGTCGCCACATGCCAACAAACGCCTCAAGAGCCTGACCAGCCCCCGATCAGACGCATCGCGCTCGCTGTCCCCCGTCCCGCGCCTGCCGGGACAAGCAGCTCTGAGCTCTCCCGTGCGCAAGGCTTTTGGCGAGGTTGCCGCTGCTGGTGGTGCTGGTGCGGACGAGATGGACACGAGCGAGGACCGCGGCACGCCTGCCGATGTTGTGATTTCCGCTCCTGCTGCCGAGACGCCTATGGAATCTACGCCGACGCCTACTGCGCCTACGGCGGACATGGCAACCTCGGATGCGGAGAAGAGCGCGGCGGCTACGCCTGAGCCGGTTGTTCCGCGCCCGGTCGGCGGTGTTGTGTCGTCTGTGTCGAAGAAGCTTACCAACGTCTTTAACAACTTCACTGGTGCGCGCAACGGAACAGCTAGCGTCACGACGACTTTTGAGCAGACGATCGTGAGCCGGAAGCGCAGCAGAGAGCCGGAGGTGGAGGAGACGCCTGCTCCTCTCGAGGAAACTCCTGCGCCTGCTGAGAAGGAGACCCCCAAAGAGAAAGAGCCCGCCGAGAAGGAGATTGCGAAGGAGACTGAGCCTGTCGAGAAGGATACCGCTGAGAAGACGGAGGTCGCCGAGAAGCAGACTACGGAGGAGCCTGAGCCTGCTGACGTCACCATGGGCGCAAACGACACCAACATCGAGCTCGGCAACCAGCTTGAGGAGGACGTTGCTGCGGAGCGCGCAAAGAGCCCTGTCAAGGAGTCATTGCCTCGTAAGATTGCCTCCTTTCCATTCTGAACTAATTACTGATGTCTTGCAGCTGCTCCTAGACCTACCTCCGCTGCCGGCGAGATCAGCGTCACCACTGATGCCGACAACGCGGACACGATCCAAGCCGCCGAGACGACCAAGCCAGCGCCCAAGGCTGCCCCCAAAGCCGCACCGAAGGCCGCGGCGAAGGCCACACCAAAAGTCACGCTCAAGTCCGCACCAAAGATCACACTGAAGGCCAAGGCCGCGCCCAAGACCGCCCCCAAGCCTGCGCCTGAACTCGCGGCTGAAGACGAAGACGAGACAATGATCGACGACCCTGAGAAGGGCCTATTCGTGCTCGACACCATCCTTGGTCATCGCAAGGATCCCAAGGACAAGACTCTCTTCCAGATGCATGTCCGCTGGAAGCACGACGAGCCGAGCTGGGAACCCGAGAGCAACATCCAGGAGGATGCTGAGGAGGCGCTCTTCGAATACTGGGACAGCGTCAAGGGCGGCCGTTTGGGCGCCATGGCTGACAAGGATCTGTGGCACGTTCTCCGTGTCGAGAAGCACAAGCAGAAGCCGACCGGCAAGGTTGAGCTGTACGTTGCCTGGACTGGATCTCCTGACCGATCGTGGGAGCCCGAGGAGAACGTCACACAGTTTGCCCGCGAGCTTGTGGAAGACTACTGGGCCTCCAAGGGCGGCCGCGACAAGGTGATCAAAGCCATCGCCGCGCCTGCGAAGAGAGGTCGTGGCCGTCCTCGTAAGGAGTCGGTGGTCAAGGATGCTCCCAAGGCGGCCGTCAAGGCAGCCCCGAAGGCGAAGGCTAAGGAAGTCAAGGAAGCCGAGGAGCCTGCGCCGAAGAAGCCCCGCGCCGGACGAAAGAAGGTCCCGGAGGAAGCAGAGGCGCCAGTCGAGGCCACAAAGAGTGCTGAGCCGGAGAAGGCGGCTGAACAGACGGAAACCGATGGAGAGCCGCCAAAGAAGCGCGGTCGTGGTCGTCCCAAAAAGACGCCCGTCTCATGAGTTGACTCTGCCGTGATCACGCTCTAGCGGTTTGATACAGAAGATTATAGACAATTTGGGGGACCGGAGGAGACGGGAGATTTGGGTCACGAGGCTTACTGGCTAAATTTGCTATTTGGGGTGAGCTGTGGGGATTCTGATGAAAGAAAGGGCCTTGGGATGATGGGTCTGGACCGTGTATTGTACGTTGTACGTTTTCCTCATATTTTCCTTGGCTCAGGCGGTTCATTATCAGGCTTTCCAATACTAGGGTGATTTCACGCTTATGCTGGTTGATATGTCCACAGTCTCATTATGGACTGTGAATGGTGAGATGTTGTCGTATCTTGCCAGCCTATGCTTCGTGAACAGAGAATTTGGCGATGCCTACTATCATGATTCGACAACATGCTCTGATTTCAAGTTTACAGTCTACTAGGCAGTTTGAAGTCTTGTTGCCTTAATATGCCTCGGGTACTCGTAGAGCAAGTTGTGTAGCCCTGCCTGTCTTCGTCATTCGAAGAAGAAGACCTAGATGAAATGCTGGAGATACCAAGTGTGTAACCAGTACACCTACTCTGTACATTCCCCCATCCAGAACGCCGCAAGCAGTCCCATATGGCTTTGTTCCTTACGCTCCTCGGCATCAAGTAGTTAACGTCGGCCCTCAGCACTTCTTACCAACTCCAACCTTCGTCCTATGTACTTATTGAGGCCTGTGATAGTGCAGCCACTCACCAGGCTCCAAAGAACAGTTACCCCCAGCTAGGAGTCACAGGCCAAGCATAAACAGTGTTAAGGAGGTGTTTCGCTCAAGGTGCGACTGTGAGGTCTGATGAGCCAGTTTGGACGGAAATTTCCAGAATGTTAGGATACATATTGCTACTGTGTTTCTTTTTCTAATAATTAACAAAGAAGGAAAGGTTGAGATGTAGATAGATCATCTAATACTAATTTTATAACTACTAGCGCTAAAATATTTTATTTAATATATTTATAATAAAATCCCTAGCTATTTTTATATATAAAGAAAAAAGGGGAAAGGAGTATAAATAGAATAATAAAGGTAGGTTTTTTATAAGTAAATAATAAGATATTTTTATAAGCTAAGATATAAGTGATTATAAATATGCTATAATTAAAATATATTATCTAGTTAAGAAACCTATATAAATTAATATCTTAAAAGAAGTCTTAGTTATAATTATTTCTTTTATATACTACAACCTTTTTATTATTATTAGGATCTCTATATATACTCTTATTATGATTTAAAGTATACTTATAGTTTTCTTCCTCTATTAGCAACCTATATAAGACTTAATCTATTAACAACTAGTGTTATAATATATTCTAGCTCCTATTTAGATCTATATTCTAGAGGAATATAAAGTAACCTTTTCCTATTTAGCTAAATCTAACTTACCTTAAAGTTAAAGGTAAAGCTGTATCCTATAAGATAAAGGCTAGTTTCTAGGCTACCTATAGATATTACCTTCTTAAAGTTATTATAGAAGAAACTTAGGTTGCAGTAGTTACTTTCTAAGTCGCTAGTGCTTAAGGAATATAATTCTAGCTCTTTAAAGTTTAAAAAGCTATACTAAGTGTGCAAACGTCTAGAAATCTTAGTATTAAATATTAAGCAGGTATAGTAGCTTTTGCCTACTTAAACTCTTTATATATAGCCCCTAAAGCTTAGGTCTTAGATATAAATAAACCTTATTAAGGATAACGCTAGTTAATAACTACCTATTGAGAAACTTAGAGAAATAAAAAAGTCCTAGCTTTATTTTATAGGTAGCGTTAAACTAAATAGGCTAATACTTATATTCTAGATTTAAATAATAGATTCCTCTATCTTACGCTTAGTAGTAATATAGGTAAGTTAGTAACTATCCTTAGAGAAAGTTAAGAGATTAATAATTTCAGACTTATCTTAAAGGTTTAGGTATTAGTGCTAGAGGAAGTATCTTAGATTTTAACTCTATCTAAAGCAATTAATATAAGCTGAAATCTTTTTCTAAAAGCTAATAAGATAATTTTATTATAATTATAATAATCTATATTAGCCTCTAGCTAGCTATTATAACTTTTACTTAGAACTTATACTATAATAACCTCTAACTTCACCCTTTAGCTAATAGCCTATTAGTTATATAATCACCTTAGATTTCTGCTTAACTAGATAGTCCTATAGATTACTATCTCTAGCTTTAGCTCTATTTCCCCTATATATACTTAGGTATGCTATTATAATCTTATTACCTTTAATATTACTTTAATAATAACTTTATAACTTTAACTAAGTTTAATTACTATAGACTTTCTCTAGCCTTTTAACCTATCTACTAACCTTTATATATACCCTCTATTAGCTTAGCTGTTTTTTCTGCTATTTATACTATATTCTATATTTATTAGTAACGCTTATAATATTAAGTAGTAGTTAGCTTAGTTAACTTATTAGCTATACTGCTCTATTAAGAATATTATTAAAGTAAGTATAAATATTAGAATTAGTAGTAAATATATCTATATTATTAAGTAAGAAGCTTTACTAAAGTAAGTAAGTAGCTTCTATACTATTATTATTAAAGTTAGCTTCTAAAACCTTAAAATAAAACCTAGCTATAGCTATTTAATCTTTAAAGCTCTATATATTAAAAGGTATTATCTTACTAATTACTATAAGCTTAGCTTTATAGTTAGTATTAATCTTAATATCTTAAGGTATACCTTAAGTAAAGCTTTATAGTATAAGATCCTATAGATTAAGTAGGATAGAATATATTAACATATAATATCTTATATAATAATAATAATACTTATAATAATACTTACTTACTTAAATATTCTATATAAAATAAACTAATAGACTTTAAGGTATAAAACCTTATATAAAAATACTCTATTTATTATAATCTATAACTATAATATTAATTATATAATATATATAGTTATATAAGTACTTTATATAATTAGTAGTTTAGTAGGTTATATTTTAGGTTATCTTTCCCCTCACTTTTCCCTACTTTAGGGAATAACCTACTAACTATATTAATAGGAATTATTATAATATATCTCTTCCCTTATTATTATCTATATAATTAAATACCTATAAATACTTAAGATTATCACTTTTTATTATAACTTAACCCTATCTATAACCTTATACTATATAGGTATATATACTATACCTCTAAATATACTTATACCTATATTAATATTATTATTATTATTTATATTATTATTACTATTAATAATAGTTTTATTACTTAAATTCTTAAGAGTATTATTAATAGTAGTAATATTTCTATTTATAGTAGGATTATTACTATAAGAGATAGATTAATTAGAAATATCTCTTAGTAAACTATTTTAAGTAATATTATATCTATTATTATTAAGTATAATATTACTATTAGTATCTTTAAAATAAGTATTTATACTTATAAGAAGCTCTTTATAATAAAAAATAAAAATATTTTCTAAGATTTTAATATTTTAAAATTATAAAGCTCTCTTTAGTTATATATCTTAGATCTTATACCTATTAGATCTATAATTAATTATATAACTTTAATATACTCTAATACTTAGTTTCTTAATTTTAAGATCTTTATTCTTATAATAATATATATTACTTTATACTTTTATATTATTTATATTAAGTTTTATATTATTTTTTATTTTATAAAGCGTTTTATACTTAATAGAGGTATAAAAAGTTTTATTATATATATAAAGAGTAATATAAAAAACTTTACTTTATAAATAGTATAATAAACCTAAATTATATAGTATAGTTCTTATTTTATTAACTATAGTATATATAGTATACTCTATAAGTCTATTAAGCTTATATATATAAGGAGGTTTTATATTATAGATAATCTTACTATTTATATATATAGGTTTAATATATTTATTATTAAATTCTCTACCTCTATTAGTAGATATTTCTTTTATTCTTTTATTATTATTATTATTATTAACTTCAGCTTAAAATTTAAAAAAAGTATTAAGTATAGTTTCTTTAGCTTTATCTCTTAATAGTTTTCCTTATATAAAATAGGAATATTTATCTATAAAGATAATAAAATAGTTATATTTATTATATATAGTAGGTATTATAGGCTTATATAAGTCTAAAGTTATATAATTTAGATAATCTAAATTTTTATTATAAACTTATTTTTTATTTACTTTAGTAATAAATTTACCTTTATAATAAGCTTTATAAAGTAGTAATTTATAATTATTATTATTATTATTTATATTTATATTAATAGTAATATTATCTTTTATTTTTAAAAAAGTCTATAAATATATATATTTAAGACGTTTATACTATAATTAGAAAGTATTATTATTATTATTATTTATATTATTATTAGTTATAATATTATATATATAATAATTATTATTATTAATAGGAAATTAAAAGAAATATAAGTTATTCTTCTTTACCTTTATAGTAATAATATAATCTTTATTAATATTATATAAAATAGGTTATTTCTATATAATAGAAGTAATACTTAATAAATCTAACTTAAATTAACTAAATAAATTAATACTTAGTTTAAGTATATAATAAATATCTTTTAGTATAATATTATTATTATTAAGGTATATTATTAAATCACCTTTTAAAATAGAAATAAGAGTTTTTACTTCTCTTTATTTTATTATTTTATTTATTTTTATAGGATTTTTTATAAAGTTATAATTAATAGCTATATAAATAGTAGCTATAATATTAATATAAAAATTAACTATTTTTTTATATTTATTAATATAACTTTTTATATTTCTTTTTTCTTTAATAATAAATTAGTTAATTAAATAACTTAAGGAAGGATTATTAATATTTTTATTTATATTATTAGGAGTTAAATAATATATATTTTTAAAAAGAATATCTTTTTCTTTTTTATTAGAAAATAAATCTATTAAATCTATAGGATTTTTAAGATTATTAAGAGATATATAAAGAATAATATTATTTATAGTAGTTATATTAATTACTTCTTTTTTTTTTTTTTTAGTACTATTAGTATTAATAAATAGTTTTTTCTATTAACTAAATATTTTTTTAAGATATAGAAAAATATAGTTTTCTTTAGTATAATTTATTTTTTTATAATTTTTATAATATAAACTTTTTTATTTTTTCTAAAGTTTTTTATTTATTTTATTTTTATTTTTATTATTATTATTTTCTTAGTTTTTATTTTATTTTTTATTTTTCTTATTACTTTTAGTAGTAATATTATTAATTACTTCTTTATCTCTTTTTCTTTTATATTTATTTATAAAACTAATATATAAAAAGTTTAAGTTATAAGTAGTAAAGTTAATCTTAAGAAATTAAGTTATAGAAGTTATAAAAGCTTTATAAATCTTATTTAAACTATTAAATATATAAGCTATAATTACTTAATTAAGTAATTTAAACTAATTATAAAATAAGTTATTTATAAGTTTTTTTATTTTATTTATATAATCTTTTATAGATTTAAAGTTATCTAAAGAAGTATTAAAAAACTTTTTATAAGTTAAAAACTTATTTATAAAACCTATAAACTTATATAAAGTTTTTAAATACTTTTAAGCTATATAAATATTAGAATTACTTTTTATAACTTTAAAAAGCTTATTATTATAAAATAACTATATATAGCTTAAAGCGTTATAGTTTTTATTTTTATTATTAGAAGAAATAAACTTAATAAGATTTATAATAATATCTTTACTATATAATAAAATTTTAATATATATAGTTTATACTTTATAGTTCTTAAAACTTATAAGTTTAAAGAATTAAACTTTAAGATTAATTATTATTATTTTAATAAGTTATAATATATAGTTATAAGCTTTATATAAGATAAATAATAGTAAAGTTATATAACTAAAAAGCTATTATATATATAATATAATAGTTTTTAAAATAATATTATAATAATTATAAACTTAAAAAGTTAAAGTTTAATTAATAAAAAAGAGTAGTTTTTTTTTTCTATTTAATTAATATCTTTTTTAGTTAGATTTCTATCTAATTAAAGAGATATATATCCTATATAGTAAATTAATTAAGAAGAAGTTTATTATATTATAAATATAAGTTTAAATTAAATTAAGAGTAAACTAAAGAATAATTTAAAGAGATAATCTAAAAGATATAAATTAAATAAAATAATAAGAAGAAACTATTTATTTAAAAAAAGATTAATAAAGGTATAGTTAATTTATATAAGATTAAATATATAAATTTATAAGAAGTATATCTTATAAAACTAAATAATTAGTTTAGTTAGTATATTAGCTTCTATAAAAGTAATATAGATAGAAAAGTATTTAAAAGATTAATTTTTAGTATATATAACTTTTAAGTAGAGATAAAGTTTTATAAAAAAGTAAGGGAGAAATAAAGAAATAAAAAGAATAAAAATTATCTCTAAACTAAATTTATAACTTATTAATATAAATATAAGTATATTTAGAAGTATAATATATATATCTATATAGTATAAAGTTATAAATAGAGTTAAATTATAATAAAAAGTAATAATCTTAAGTATTTATAGGTATTTAATTATATAGATAATAATAAAGGAAGAGATATATTATAATAATTCCTATTAATATAGTTAGTAAGTTATTCTTTAAAATAAGAAAAAATAAGGGGAAAGATAACTTAAAATATCACTTATTAAACTACTAATTATATAAAGTATTTATATAACTATATATATTATATAATTAATATTATAGTTATAGATTATAATAAATAGAGTATATTTATATAAGGTTTTATACCTTAAAGTTTATTAGTTTATTTTATATAGAATATTTAAATAAGTAAGTATTATTATACGTATTATTATTATTATATAAGATGTTATATATTAATAACTATAAAAGAACCTCTAAATATATTAGCTAAACCTTTTATAAAATAGAAGAAAGAACTTTTAAATTTATTAATCTTTTTTATTTTAAATAAGTTATATATATAGTAGGTTTTTAGTATGAGTTTCTTAATTAATATATATTATATATATTATTACTATTATTAATAAGACATATAAATTAAATATAAGTTAACTAAGTTAGGTTTAAGTTTTAAAACTTTAATTAGCTTTAAAACTTACTTCTATATATATAATAAAACTATTTTATATAAAAGATTAACTATTTAATTTAAAGATTATTAATAATATAATAAACTTAAAATAGAAATTAAAATTAATATAAATTAATATAAAATATAGTTCTTATATTTCTATATTCTAAAGCTTTTTTATATAATATTATAAAAAGGAAAAAGTTTTAAACTAATAAAAGTTACTATTATATCTCTAGTTTTAATTTTATTTTAAAGTTATAATACTTTATAAATATATTATATTTATATAGTATATAACTTAATACTAATTATTAATTAATTAAAATATTAATAAAAAGGAAATATAATTAATAAGAAATATATATAACATTTTAGAACTATTATAGAAAAATAGAAATTATTAGTAAGAAATTATAAATTTTATTTAATATACTTACTTAAACTTCTTTTCCTCTTTTTATTTTAGTTTTTCTGAATTTTAAAGAGAAGTAATAAAATAGTTTATTTATATATTTAGTAAAACCATATTTACTACTTTATTTCTCTAATATTTATAATTTTAGTATTATATTTTATTATATAAATTATAATTAAAAGAGACTAAAGAGTTAAATAAAAGTATATCTTTTCTAAAAGAATATTATACTTTTAGTATACTTTATATCTTAAATATATTAAGTTTATATAGTTTATATAATTTACTTTTCAATAAATACTTCTTAAAGTTTTCTTATAAAGTATATAGTATATTATTAGATATTTTACTATATACCTCTTTAGCTATATAAGTAGCTAATAAGAGTTTTATATTTAAGAGGATTTATTAAAACTAAAATAAATATAATATTAATATAAAGTTACTTAAAATATAATAAGAAGTACTCTTAAAAGACTATAATATATCTTATTATATAAAGTAACAAAAAGACCTTTTAATTTATAATCTATTATTAATATTATATAAATCTATAAGTTATATTAATTTTAAGTAAACTAAATAAGTAAATACTTTCTTAATATAAATAAAAATAGAAATCTTTAAAAGCTTTTTTATAAGATTTTTCTTTTTTTATATATTCTAACGTTTATATTATATAAGTATTATTTTACTATTATTTATAAAATCCTTCTAATCACTTATATAATAACTTATTTTTTCTCTCTTTCTCTTATATTTATCTTTTTATAAGTTTTCTTTTTTTTAAAGTTTTTAATCTTTATACTATAATATTATATTACTATAAAAGTAAATATTAAGTATTTTAATTACTTTAAAGCTATAGAGTAGTTATAAATATACTTTTAAAAGAGTTATATTTAACTCCTTATATAATCTTTAATTTATTACTTTTAGACCTTATTCTAATTAAGTGAAAATAATTAGCTATAAAAGAACTTCTAAATATATTAATTAAAACTTCTATAAAGTAAAAGAAAGAAGTTTTAAATATATTAGCTAAAACCCTTATAAAATATAAAAAAGAACTTTTAAATTTATTAATCCTCTTTATTCTATATAACTTATATATATAATAGGTTTTTAAAATAAGTTTATTAATTAATATATATTATATATATTATTATTACTAAGGCTGCTAGCCTTATATTATGAAATTTAACTAGTATTAACTATAAAAGCTAGACTAGTCCTCTTACCCTCTACTAATAACCTTTAGGTTATATAACTACTTAGATATCTTCTTCACCTCTACGCTCTTCTATTAGTCTTTTAGGACTTTAACTATTATAATAAGCTAAGTTAACTATCTTCCTCTAGCTACCTCTATCTCTATACTATATTTAATTTATACCTATCTCCTATTATCTCCTCTACTATTTAGATATCTATACTATAAGCTCTATTAGGCGTAAAGGCCTTAAGGCCTCTATACTATTATACTATTTAGATAATATCTTCTACTTTACTATATAGTCTTAATAGCTCTACTACTATTAGCTATACTCTTACTATTAGATTTACTCTTCTTAACTTACTAACGTTTAAATGCTTAAGCTACTTTAGCTATTTTAAGGAAGCTTATAAGGTATTTATAAACGTTAAGGTTATTATTAGTAGCTTTAACTATATCTATATTAATCTTAAAGCTATATAACTACTATAGATTATCTTTATTAGTTATAGCTTTAAATAAGTATAGCTAAGTAATCTTAAGAAAGGTTATTTTATTAATATAAGTAGGCAGGCTATAGCTAAAGCCCTTAATATCCTTAATATTAGTTTTATAGATTAAGTTATCTAGCTTAGTTTTACTTAGCTTATATATATATTTAAAGAGGGGGAAGGATATTATAGTTATTATATATATAAGAGGATATAAGGAATAAGCTTAAAGCTTTATTTAAAGTAGTAGTTAAGTTCTTATACTATAGCTATAAGAACCCTTTTAGTTATAGTAGTAAAGAGTTATATTATTAAGTTTATACCTTTAAATATAAGTTTAAGCTATTACTAAGCTCTAGCTATATTAGCTATAAGTATTATTAGCGTTCTACGTTATAAATAACGCCTTTATAACGTTATAAAGGATATTCTTATAAATAATAGTATTATAAATAACACTCTTATTAGTATGTTTTACTACTCTACTACCTATCTACTTACCTTCTTCTATATAGCTAGAGTTAAATTAAGCTAAGCGTTAATAACTAGTTATACTAAGATTTATTTATTTACTTTATTAAGATTAAGTATAAGTTAAAGTGCTACTATTAGGTTTTAATATTATAAAAGAAAGTATAGAGTAAACTATAATACCTATTTATATAGGTTAACTAGACTGCTAATATATTATTATTACTATTAATAAGAAGTATAAAATATAAATTAGCTAGAAGTTTAAACTTAAATTTAAATTTAAATTAAGATTTAAAAAGAAAACTACTTCTTTATATAAATAATTAAACTATTTTATATAAGAAATTAATTTTTTAACTTAAAATTATTAATAATATTAAGGAAGTTTTATAGCCTACCTTATAAGAAGGTCTATAGTAGATAAATCTAATAAGAGCACTTCAGCTAGTGCTTTATTTAGTAAGAAGATTATAATATATACCTAAAGGCTTAGAATAACTACTTATGCTAAACCTAACTATAGCTGCTAAGTAAAAGCATTTAAGCTAGATATATATACTATTATAGCTCTTAGTATTATATTAATAATAGCTTTATTACTAGTAAGGTTAACAGCCTTACTTATATAACTTATAGAGATAGCCTTTTAAGGTTAGCTATATAAAAGCTTATCTTAGCTATATACTTAAGACACTACTACTTATATTAAGCTATAAGCCTATTCTTTATTATGTAAACTACTTAGATTCTTATAACTTATAAGTAAACTACTTAGATTCCTATAACTTTATAATATATTCTATCCTACCTAATCTATAAAACCTTATACTATAAGGCTTTACTTAAAGTATACCTTAAGACGCTAGAATTAATACTAACTATAAAGCTAGTTTTACTATAATTAATAAGATAACGCCCTTTAATATATAAAGCTTAGTAAATAGAATAACTATAGCTATATCCTACCTTATAGTCCTAAAAGCTAATATTATAGCTATAGCTTACGCCTATCTACTATAATAGATCTCACTAGAGGAAGTAGCTATATTTACTACTAATCCTAGCTATTACACCTACTTTAATAACATTCTTAATAAAGCTATATAGCTAGTAAGTTAACTAGGCCTAAATTAAAGATATTACTAATAACTATAGAAAATATAAGCTATAAAGAAGATAGCTAAGTCTAATAATAAAAGGTATATATAAAAGTTAGAAGAAAGGTTAATAGGTTAAAGAAAGTCTACTTCTATAGTAATTAAACTAAGTTAAAGTTATAAAGTTATTATTAAAGTAATATTAAAAGTGATAAGATTATTAATAATAGCGTATATAACTATATATTTAGGGGGAAATAGGACTAAAGAGATAGTAATAATTATATAACTAGTAGGCTATTAGCTGAAGGAGTAAGTTAGAGGTTATTATAGTATAGGTTCTAAGTAAAAATTATAGTAAGTAGCTAGAAGCCTAAAATTATTAATAATATAAAAAGATTAATTAAAAGTTTAAAATAAAATAAAAGTATTTCTTTTTTCTTTTTTTCTCTATATTTTTAAAGTTTTATATATAATATTAAAAAAAGAGGAAAATTTAATAAAGGTTATTATTATATCTTTATTTTTAATTTCTATTTTAAAGTTATAATATTTTATTTATAAATATATTATTTTAATATATTAAGTAGCTTAATATTTACTACTTATTACTTAAAATATAAATAGAAAAGAAATAAAAAGAAAACTATATAAAAACTATTATAAATTAATATATTAAAACTATTTATAAGAAATTATAATACCTTTCTTTTCTCTTTTTTATTATAGTTTTATTTAGTTTTAAAGAAACATAATAAAATAATTAATCTTTATATTTAATAAAATTATATTTACTTTTTTACTTTTTTACTTTTATAGCTTAAATATTATATTTATATTATAATCTTATTTTTTAGTTTTATAAAGTTATTAATAATTTATAGTAATAACTTTATAGAGAAGGAAAGTAATTTCTTTATATTTATATCTTTATTAATAACTTCTATTTATTAGTTACTTATTAAAATATTATTTTATATAATCTTTATAGTAATAATTTTTAGATTATTAGAAATCTTAATTTTAGTTATATAAAAGCTAAGAGGTATATTATAATTATATTAATACTATTTATATAGTTTTTATTTATATTTTAAGTAGTAATATAGTTCATAAGTAGGATATTTTTAGATTATTTAGTTATAAATTTATTAAGTATTTTATTAGGTTTTTTTAAAGCTTTATTAAAATAGTTAATATAATAATAACTTAAATAAACTTTATATTTATAGTTAAATTTATAAAGTTTATAAAGAATCTAGCTATACAAAATATTATATTTAAGCTTTTTATAATAATTATTAAAACTATTAAAGATTATAATAATATTAATATTTTATAAATAAGGTTTAAAAACCTTTTTAGATTTATTTTTAAAGGATTTATCATAGTATTAGTTTTAAAATATATTATTTTTAAAACTTTTTATTAATCCTTATATTTCTAGTAATAATAATAAATAGTTTCATAATATAACTATTATAATAGATTTTCTTAAATACTAAAGTAAACGTTTAATTAATATTTTAGATAATATAAAAAACTATTTAATAACTTAATATAAAAAGCTTTATTAAAAGTATTTTGTTTATAATAATATAATAAATATTATTATTATTAAGTTTATTTTTAAAGATATTTAAAGTTATTAACTTAATATTATAATAAAAGATAAAGTTAATATATATAAACTTAATAAAATTATTAATTTTTTATTAAATAGCTATAATAATAAGTTAAAAGTTTCTATTAAACTTAAAATAAAACGTTATTATAATAATTATATTTTAAAAAGTTTTAACTACTTATTAATATTATTTTTATAGAAAATAATATTAAACATCTATAAAAAGTAATATTTATTATTAAGGATTTAAAGAAAAAGATATTAGTATTAATTTAAAAGAGCTGTTAATAATAGCTAAAGATATAAGATTATTATTATTATTAATAATATAAAAAAAAGCTTTAATTAGTTAACTTAAAAAGTAATAAAAATTATTAATATTAATTTAAAAAAGTTATTAATAAAGATATAAAGATATATTAAGGAAGTTTTATAGCCTACCTTATAAGAGGGTTTATAATAGATAAATCTAATAAAAGCACTTTAGCTAGTACTTTATCTAATAAGAAGATTATAATATATACCTAAAGGCTTAAAATAACTACTTATACTAAACCTAACTATAGCTATTAAGTAAAGAGAACTTTCTTATATTAAGATTAAGAGAAAAGTTAAAATATTTAAGTTATTTAAAATAAATAAATATAAAAGTTATAGCTTAAGTAGTTTAGCTAGAGAAGAATAAAAGTAGTAGTAATATAGAGGTTAATAAGTATTAATTAAGTAAGTTAGCCCTTCTAACTACTTATATATATAGCGCCCCTTTTTAAAGCCTAGTTTATTAATCTAACTAAACCTTAATAGAGGTTTAATAGAGGCTTAATAATAGCTTAGCGCTAGCATTAAGCTTAAAATCCTAATTATCTTATAATAAATTTAATAACTTAACTTTAAAATAAGTTTTTATTACTTAAGATAACTTAATTAAAAATATAGCTTAAGCTATATAACTTTAAAATATTTTTTTAATCCTAACTATATTAAAAAGATAGATAATATTTAATATATAGTAAACTAAAAAAGTTTAAATTAAAACTATAATTAAGCTTATATTAAAAAAGAATTAATAAAGAGATTAATAGCTAGCTAAAAGAGTTAAGAATATAAATTAAAATCTAAAAAGTAAATTAAATATATAAAATAAAGTTAATTAAGCCTCTTTTAATATATAAAAGACTTAAATAATATATAAAAACGTAGAACTTTTAGAGTCTTTAGTAATATTAATTTAAGAATAGAAACCTAAATAAATATCTTAATAAGTATTAAGTATAATTATAAAAAGAAAATAAATTATATAAATAGATAAAAGTTTAATTAATCTATAATAAAGAAAACTAAATAAATAAATAAAATAATATATTTATTTTTATATATTCTTTATTCTTTTTAATAACTTTAATAACTATCCTTTTAAAAAAGCTTTTAGAATTCTTTAGTTTAATTTATAGAAATAATATATTAATTCTTACTTTTTATAAATTAAATAAAAATAAGTATTTTTAAACTCTTTTAGTTTTAATTAGTTTTATTTTTATTATTCTATTTTAATTTTACTATATATCTTTAATTATTAAAAATATATATAAAGTAAAATACTATAGAAATAATACTATTAAACTTCTTTTTAATAGCTTATTTTATTTTAAGATACTAATATATAATATAGTGAAGGCGTTTGCTACCTTTAGTGCAATAGACGCCCTAACTATGCTTAATATAATTAATATAGTTAGTATATTAAACGTAGTAAAGGCCCTTAAGGCCTCTAAAGTATTTAATATACTTAAAGCTTTAAATATAATTAACTTTCTTAATATATATATTACTATAACTATATTACCCTATATAATATTTATTAATTAGTAGTATAACTTTAATAGTTACTTACCTCTTTTAAATTAAGGAAAATAGCTAACCTTATATTAATAGTTAACTTTATTAAATTTAATAAATAAGTTTTAGTATATAGCTAATCCTATAAAGTTTTAATAATAATAATATTATATTAAACTCTTTTTTTAATTAAGAATATCTTAAAAAGATATAAAACCTTATTATTATACTTTAGATAATATTAATTAATCTTAAAGTAGTAGAAAACCTTAAAGCTAAATTACTTAAACTTATTAACTATATAATAATTACTAACTTCTAAGTTATTTATAAGAATTACTTAGAGAAGTTTTATAAAATATTTACTCTAACTAAATATTTACTACTTAACTTTAATATATAAGCTATAATTTTAGCTATAGCTTATAAGGGATTTAAATATTATATAATAAACTATTATAAATAAATTTAAACTATAAACTTAAAAAGAGAAATTTATATTAATATTATAAAACTTAAAAGTTAAGTATTAAAAACTTAGAGAGATAATTTTAATATATTTATTAACTTAATTAAATAATAATATTATCTTAATATATTATATTATATAAAATATATTAAGATTAAAAATACTTTAAAATAAGAACTTAACTTTATTTTACTTTTTAGTAATAATAGAAAAATAGAAAGTTATAAAACTTTAAATACTAATTATATAGAGAAACTAAAAATTTTAAAACTTTAATATTTAGTTAATATTTTATTTTAAGATTAAGAATTAATAGTAGTTCTATTAACTTTAGAGAAATATATTAACTTTAAATAAAGATTCTTAAGTATTTTAAGATCTCTACTTTTAAAATTAGAAATATTAAGTAATTAGTTATTAATATTTAACTTAATTATTAAAACTTTAATTATATTATTAGAATAATTAATTATTATAATAATAAATATTATTTATTATATAATTAAACTTCTTTTTAGCTAAAGTTAAAATAGCTTATTAAAATTTAGTAATATATAAAGTTATTATAGTTAAGAATAATTTTAGTCTATCTATTTTAAACTTTAGCTTATTTTATTAATTATATTAAAAAGAAAAAAGCTTATATTTAATAATAATATCTAAAAGTAAACTAAAGATATAAAATAGATCTCTATTTTATAAAGAGATCTAAGTAATAATAATAATAAAAGTAATTTTAATAATAAAAAGGATTATAAGGATAAAGATTATAGTAATAGAGGAAGTAATAAAAATTAAATAAATTATTACTTTTTTAAAACTTAATAAAGACTTATTAAATTAAGATAGTTTAATAATAAAATATCTATTAACTATAACTTTCTATTTATATTTATTATTTTAAATAGAAACTATATTATTTATATTTTATTTAACTCCTCTATAGATAATATAAAATATTTATTATTATAATTTAAAATAAATATAATTAGATTATTTAATTTACCTCTATATAATAATAAAGTTAATAATATCTATATTAATAGAAGTTCTAAAATAATTTATTAAAATATATATTACTTTATTAATATTATTAATAGTTATATTAAATCTAATAATAGTAATTTAGCTATAATAGCTTTAAACCTCTATTAGATATTACTTTACTATATATTAGATTAATATTATATTAATTTAATAATTAAAGAAAAGTTAGCTTTAAGAGACTTTTAAGTTAAAATTAAATAATAAAAGAAATTATTATTTAAAAGATTTTACTTTCTATATAAACTTACTAAAATATAGTTATCTAAAGAATAATATATTTTAAGAAATATTTATAATTATTATAATATCTACTACTAAATAACTAAAATAGCTTAACTTTACTATAATATAGAAGAGTTTAAAATAAAGATATTATTTATAATATATAATAAAATAGATATTAAGTTTATTATAAATATTCTAAAGTTTAATAGATTAACTAATTATAATAAATTTATAGTTAGTTTATAAAATATAATATTTAGTTAGTATAAAATAATTACTAAAAGATTATAATATAACTTTTTATTATTAACTATTAGAAGTAAATATATAAAGATAATATCTTTATATTTAATATTAAGAATAATACCTAAGTCTTTTTTAAGTTATTATCTTTACTATTTAAAACTAAAAAAGTCTAAAGTTTTTAGTTTAATATTAATTAAAAATATAAAAACTACTATAAATATCTTAATTAAACTACTATTAACTTATAATAAATTAATATAACTTAAAAAGCTTTAAGTATAATTTAAATATAAATATTAACTTAACTATTATAATTAATATAATTAATATCTAAAAATATTAAAATATCTCTCTATATATATTACTTCTAAATTTAAATAGTAGATTAATAATATTAATAGTAATAATTTATCTTATAATAATAATTATAATTATATTTAATACTATAAAGCTATTAATACTTTAGAAATTTATAATAAAGACTTAGTTATTAGTATAGATAATAAAGATAAAAATAATTATAACACTAAAAGTATAGATTAAGCTAATATTTTATTCTAATTAAATAAAGATTATACTCTAAAGATATTAAGATATCTCCTTTATTATAATAATAAATACCCTCTCTTTAATATTACTTTATTTTTAAATTTTATATTAACTAACTTTAAAATTTATATATATAATACTTATTTATATAATATAAAGCTATATTTAGATTTTAATAGTATTTTCTTATATTAAACTCTCTTATTATTATAGCTAAATATTACTATAGTTAGTTTTATTAAGCTTTAATATTATAATAATACTTAATCTTATAAGTATATTTATATTAAGATTATTATTTAAAACTTTTAATATAGATTACTAATTATAATTTATATAGATATTAATATAGATAAGTTTATAATTAATAAAACTTATTTTTATTAATTTTATATTATTACTAAGTAACTTAAAGTATTTAAGTTTTAAAAAGTAAGAAATATAAAGACTATTATATAAGTTACTTTTTTAATATTTATTTATAGTTAGTTATTAAGTAGATATATAGTAACTATTAAACTATAAATAAATATTTAGCTAATATTATATCTTAATATTAGTTTATTTATAGAGTAAAACTTTAATATTCTAAATAATATTAATATTTTAAACTTTAAATCTTATATTTATATTCTATTTTATAGTAATCTTTATATACCTTTATAGATTTATTTTAAAGTTTTAATAAAGATTTTTACTATATATATTACTATTAATATAATAATATTATTATATAATTAGGTAATCTTATAAATTATTATACTAATAGGATTAAAATAAAATCCCTTTTATTTAGCTTAAAATAAGAAAAGTATATATTTATATATATAGGTACTTTACTATTTATTCCTATTATTAATAACGCTTTTTACTTTTTAAAAATTAAATATAAAATAAAACTTAAAATATTATTATTATTTAAATCTAATAGTTTTATTAAACTATAAACTTATAATTATTTATAAACTACTATATTAATATTACTAAATAAATATTTAATATATTATTTTATTTTTCACTTTATAGATTAAAAACTAATTATTTTAGTTTAATTACTTAAGTAGTTAGTTACTAAATAAAACTAATTTTTAGCTTTTAATTTTAATAAATCTTTTATAGTTTAAAATAATACTAAAAATAATTTTATACTAAAATAAAGAGATATTTATAAAGGAACTATTAATATAAATAGTAAAATAAGTATTATTAAGCTAAAAAGCTTACTTATTATTATTACTAATAAAAATATTTATATTTATAATTATAGTAAAGAAGCTATATAATACTTTAAAAAAGTGATTTTATATTATCTTAAGGTTTAGATTAACTAAGGTCTAATTAATCTTCTAAAAAACTAATATTTATATATTAAACTTATTAATAGTTAATAAAAGATAAATATAAGATAATATCTATACTTTATAAGTTAAGAAAATAAGAAACTAATAAATACTATTTTTAATAAGTTATATATTTAAGACTAAATAGAATAAAAGAAATTTAAACTTACTTTATTTAAAACTTCTATATTTATAATATAGTATATTATTAATAGTAAATATAAAAGTTAAATAGTTATTAATTTATATACTTTAAATAAAGCTATAGTTTTAGATATATATTTAATACTTCTTTAATAAAATATTATTAAACGTTTAAAGGGAAAAGCTTAAATTATAGTTATTAATATATAATTATTCTTTTATTAGTTCTTTATTAAGAAGGAATATAGAGAATACTTTATAATTATTAATTATTAAAATTAAAAATAATTAAAAGTTATACTTATAGGTTTTTATAACTTTTTAATATATACTTAATATATTATAGATAAGCTTTTATAGCTTTATAAGGAGTTTATATATATTTTTATTAATAATATTATAATAATATTAATTAACCTTAAAAGCTATTTAAAGTATTTTAATATTATTTTTAAACTATTTTTAAATATTAGTTTATTACTATCTACTTAAAAGTTATTTATTAGATATCTATCTATTAAATTATTAAAATTTATTATTAATATTTTTAGTCTATCTAATATATAAAACTATATTAATATTATTATAAAGATAAAATACCTATATAATTTTTATTAACTTAAATATTAGATTAAAGTTATAGGATTTCTTTAATATATTATATTATAATATAGTAATTATATATAACTACTATAAGAATAATAAACCTTATTATTAATATAAGTTTATATATAAAGTAAAAATAAAAATATAACTAAAAAAATATTCTATTAAAATATTTATTTTATACTAACTAAAGAAGAAATTATAAGCTTTAATAATATTAAGAACGCTTTAATAAATAATAATATAATATTTTATTATAATCTTAATAAATAGTTATTTATTTAATTTAATTCCTTAAAAGAATATAAATATTTAGTTTTAATTTTCTAACTTAAAGATAGTATTATTTAGAAACTTTATAATATTATTAAATAAATAGATATATTATTTATTACTTATATAAGTAAAGTATTTAATATAGCTAAATAAAAATATTAACTTATTAAACTTAAAGTAGCTTATTTAATATAAGTAGTTAAAAAAATTAGATTATTAATATAATTATCTTATAATAAACTTATAATTATTTTTATTAACTATTTAGTAATT
The DNA here is from genome assembly GCA_025328625.1 of Colletotrichum sp. SAR11_240. Taxonomy (NCBI): domain Eukaryota; kingdom Fungi; phylum Ascomycota; class Sordariomycetes; order Glomerellales; family Glomerellaceae; genus Colletotrichum; species Colletotrichum sp. SAR11_240. The sequence goes on along the minus strand of JAKMXA010000124.1, from coordinate 88,197 downwards.
TATAATATAGTTAAATAAATATTATTATAAACTAAAAATAAAATAAAGTTAAATTTATATTTTACTTTATTATCTAAATACTTTAGTTAATTTTTATTAATATACTATTATATTTTAAAAATATTTAATATTATAATAGATACCTTATTATATTTACTAACTACTAAAATACTAATAGAAAATATTAATAAACTTAATAAAATATAGGATAATATACTAATAAGAGTTAATTTTATAACTAAAGCTTTATTAAATAATAATTTTAAAACTAAACTTATTTAAATATATAAAAAATTAAAATTATAGAAGAAAATATATAATATATTAAATAACTAGTAAAATAATATTAAGCTTAACTTTATTATATATAATAGCCTTTTTTATTATATTAATTATTATAACTTTAAGTTATAACTTTATATATTAAAGAAAATAATAATACTATTAATTAAAGAAGCTTATAATAATAATTATTATTTTAGAGAGTAATAAATATAAAAAGTACTAAATAATAACTTTTATATTTAAAAGTTATATTATTAAGTAAAAATATATATTTAAAACTATTTTTATTATAAAATACTTAGTATTAATTATTAACTACTATTAAGAACTATATAACTAATTTTAATATTACTTATTTTATTTTATATTATTATAATAAACTTTATTATTAATTTTCTTAAAATATTATTAAGATATTTTAATTATAAATAGGAAAACTTCTTATTATTTAATATTATCTTTATAATTAATAATAAATTTTTAAAAGTAATATTACTTATTTTAAGATATTTAATATATATTACTAAAATCTAAAGATATTTCTTTCTTTAAAAAGTTTAATATAGAAACTAAAAAATTCTTAAAATAATTATTTTAAACTATAATTATAAATTCTTATTAAAATTCTAAATATTACTTTAAACTAAACTTAATATTAAGCTAAAATTTTTAACTATATACTATCTATAGATTAATAATATATTAAAAAGAAAAAACTAAATTATTAAATTAGTTATTAAGTATTTTTTAAATATTATAAATAATAATTAGAGTAAATTACTTCTTAATCTTTAATATAATCTAAATAATACTTATTCCTAAGTAATTAGTTATTTATTAAATTAGATTTTTTATAATATAAATATAAATAACACTTTAAATATCTTAAAAGACTTAAATCTAAAACTTAACTATAAAATATTCTAAAAAGAAATAAAAATCTTAATTACTATAGTTTAGTTTTATATAAAGAAACGCTATAATAAAAAATACTATTTTATTATATTTAAACTAAGAGATTAAATATACTTTAAAATAAGATTAAGATATTTTTTATTAGAATACTTAATATTAAAATATAGCTATTAATATATCTTTTTTAAAGTTATTAACTAAATTAGTAAATTAACTTATTATTTAGATATTCTACTAAATATAAATATATATTTAGTAATATTAATAACTTAACTTATAGTAATATTAATACTTAATATTAACCTTTTTAATTAATAAAATAATTATTATAGCTTTATTAATATATAAAAAGATAAAGATATATATTAACTTAAATTATATAAATATTTTAAAGTTAAAAATATCCTTAAAAAATAAATAACTACTTAAAGAAAAATTTAATACTTAATTAAATAGAAAAAATATTTACTTATTTATATTATCTAAATAGATAAAGATATAATAAATATAAATAAACTTATTTCTATTTTTAAAGAATATAAATATAAAATAGAATAATTATACTAATAAGTTTAAGCTTAAAAACTAACTATTAATCTAAAAGAATAATCTTTTAAACCTAAAAAAAGACTTAAATAACTAATATATAAGAGAGAAAAACTAAAAAAGAATCTAAATTAAAAACTTAGTTAATAAAGTATTAATTTAAAATAAAGTACTTATTATTTAAAGTATATTATTTAGTCTTTATAACTATAAGATATAGTATAAGATATCTATTATTAGTTAATAATAAGTTATTTATATTTACTTTAAAGCTATATATAACTTAATATATTTACTTTTATTATAATAAGTATAAATAAGAACTTTTATAATTTTAACTACTATTTTTATTTAAAGGTTATTTTTTATTTTAAACTATTAGCTAATAGTAAAAATTAGAGTAATTAGTTACCTATATAAAAAAATAAATATATTACTAAATAACTATTATACTTATTATTATTATCCCTCTTAATATAATATTAATATCCTTCTCTTTTATATATATAATACTTTTATATTCTATATTTATATTATATAGTTTTTAGCTATTAATATTATTATTATTTTTAATTTATTTATTATAATTATTACTATTAGTACCTCTTAATACTTTTAATACTAACTATATAGTTAATACTTCTATTTTATTTAAAATATATTATTATTAGAATATATTTATATTTAAAGTTTAGTATTAGCTAAATAGTTACTATATAAAAATAATTAGCTTTACTTTCTTTATACTTTTAATCTTATATATTACTATATACTTAATATTAAAAAAGAGGATTATATTAAGCTTATTTATTATATTTATAACTTTATTATTTTTTAATATATTATTAACTTTAAGTAGGACTACTATAGTTATAATAAAAATATCTTATAGTACCTATTTAATATCTATATAGGTATTAATATAATAAATATTAATTACTTTAAACTTATTAAGCTAAATAAGTTCTACTAAAGATTCTTTTTAGCTATTTCCCCTTATAAATAATATATTATTAACTTTATTTCTTAAGACTTTTAATATTACTTTTCCTCTATAAAACTTATTACTATTAAAGATTATAGTAATATTACTAATAGTAACCTCTCTAATATTAAAAGTAATAAGTTAAATAATAATAATAATATTAGTATTAAGTTTATTAATATCCCTATTAATACTAATATAGTTAAACCTATTAATATTAAAATTATTAGCGTTATAAAACTTATTATTACTATAAAGAACGTTAGTAAAGTTAAAATAGCTAATATTATACCCCTTATATCTATAGCTAAAACTTTAGAAGTATATAATAAATATATTAATATTATTACTACTTTACTTAAAAACCTTTATAAAACTTATAATAAGCTTTACACCTTAATAATATCTAATAATACTAATAACTTTAATAAAATTAATATAAATATTACTAAGTTTATTAATATTATTAATATTAAGAATAAAGTAATAAAGGTATTTATACTTAAGTTTATAATTAACTTAATACTTAGCTATATAAGCTTAAATACTTTCTTTAAATATAAATATATTATATCTACTACTAACCTTAATAACCCCTTTATTATTATACTTTCTAAAAAAGTTATTATTACTATAAGTATTAATAATACTTAGATACTTATTATACTTAAAATAAGCTAGATATCTAATATATTTATAAATATTATTATTTTAAACCTTAATACTATATTTAAAACTAGTAGTTACTATTAATTAGCTAAAACGCTTAATACTATTATTCTTAACTAAGAGGTATTTTATAAATATTAATATAATATTACTATTATTACTATTAATAACCTTATTCCTTATACTATTAATAAGATATATATACTTCTTTATAACACCTATATTATATTTAGCTTCTATATATTTATTAAAACGTTTAAAGCGTTTATTAAGAATTATATTAAAACTAATACTATATTTAGCTTTATTAACCTTTAGTTTATAATAAAGATTATATTAAAAGTTAAGTTTTTAGCTATTTATACTACTAAGTATTTAACTATAGATATAATTAAAACGTTAGATATTAACCTAAAAGTAGTTTATAGTCTTATTAATATTAATAGTAATAAAGCTAAAGCTATACTACTTATATAACGCTATAAAAGTATAAACTTAAATATATTCTATACTAAAGTTATTAACTTTACTACTTCTATTATAATAATTAAAGACTTTATAATTAAATATTTCCCTAAAGTTACTATTAATACTAAAACTACTTATTTTAAAGTATTTATTAATAATTATAAACTAACTAATACTTATAATATTAATATTATTAACTTTCCTTATTATATTATTACTATTAAGGATAATAATAAAGAAGAGGAAGTTTTAGATATTCTTACTTTTAATAAATATAGTACTATCTAAATAGTATTTAATACTAAGAATACTTTCTTTAAGATATATATATTTAGATAAATAAATAGGGAATTAACTATAAGCTATATTAATAAAAGTAGGATTATAGAATAGAGTATATAGAAATAAGGTTTAAGTTATATATAGTTATATTAGTTATAATAAGGTATAAATAGAAATTATACTTATTATTATAAATAATATTCTTTCTTTTTATTTATAGTAATTAATATATAACGTAATAAAAGTATTTACTACTTTTAATATAATAGGCGCCCTAACTATACTTAATATAATTAATATAATTAGCGTGTTAAATATAATAAAGGCCTTTAAAGCCTCTAGGGCGTTTAACACGCCTAAGGCTTTAAATGTAGTTAACTTTCTTAATATATATATTATTATAACTATATTACCTTATATAATATTTATTAGATACTATATAATTTAAGATATAAAAAAATAAAATATATAAATAAAGTATAAATTAGTTAAGTTTATATTTATATACTTACTTTTATATCTCTTATAAGTATCTAAAATATTAATATATAAGTATTTAAGTATTTTTAGAAGTTTTCTATTTAGATTAAAGTGCTTAATATAATTAATAAGTTATCTCCTTTACTCTATTATAATATATATACTAATACTTATCTAAATAATATATTATAATAAAGCTACTTATAATGTTCTTATAATATCTATAAGTATATTATATAAGAGATCTCTTAAGTCTAAATCCTCTTTATAAAAGGATACTACTATTATATTAATTATCTAATAAGAAGGCTATATTTATATATAGGTATACTTAATATAGAGTAAGAAGGCAATCCTTTATAAAGGGAGCAATTATATTTAAAAAGCAACTATAATCTAGAATTATAGAAATAACAGAAATGTAGGAGGCAAGATAACTAGACTTTAGAGATATAGGAACTGAGGTTATACTATAGATCTAAATGCTATTAGGCTGATTATAGATCTGCAAGCTCGATCCGCATAAGCTCGTCGCGCTCAACAGAGGCCCAGATCAAAATCTTTCCGTTTATGAATGTGGTTAATTCTGGAAATTCGTCATTAAAATCGTAACCGCGATCAATTGGAAACGTCAGTGTCCCATATTCGTAATCCATCGGAACCCACACGACTCGTTTTCCATTTCTCATCAGCCAGTTGTCTCTCGGTCCCCCGTACAACTCACCAAAGCTGGTCATGTACCCCGAAAAGAATGCGTTCGTAATTGGCTTTTTCAGGTCTAAATCACCCAGAGACTCCGAAGTCAAGTCAACAAATCCGAAGCCGGTATGGAGGCGTGTACCGATGTTCGTATCAAATAATATGCGACCATAACCATTTGCACCCGGCAGGTTCAACGTCCACAAGCGGGAGCCACGGGTCGTATCCCAGACTGCAATCTCTTTCCCAGCGTCCACCGCAAGCATAAGGTTGTCTGATGAGAACGCGACCCAACGAAATCTTCCGTGGTCGACGGGAAGTGTGACGGTAATCACTGCCGCCCTTACATCCCATATGTGGATAATTCCTCCACCTACAAGGGGCTTCGCGACCGCATACGCCAGCCAATCTCCATCTTGAGAGAACGCTTGACATTCTATTTTGCACTTGTTGATAGATGTACATGTATCGTATGTGCAGATGCATTCAGCAGTACTGATGTCCCAAAGCCTTACGCCGTCGGATGACAAAGATGCGATCTCGTGGTTATTTCGGAATGCTAAATTAAGATAGCAACTTTCGGTTGGATTGAGTATTGTTTGCAAAACAGCGCCAGTCGTTGTGTTGTATATTTTAATTGTGCTGGAAGTTGAATATGCAAGCCTTTTCCGGTCTTTGGAAAAAGCTCCCACAATTGAAAAATGCGGTTGCCTTAGGTCCCCAGAGATCAACATATCCTGCCAACCAGTGTTGATGTCTAGGAGTCCGATCGTGCCATTGATATTGCAGTAGCATAGGGCCTGCCCATCGTCTGAAATACAGACCAGGTGCTTGCGTTCGGAATGCGTTTGAAGATCGGTGGATTTGCTCGGAGGTATTGATGTATCCCACATTCTGATCTCGCACTCACCTACCATGGAAGCGAGTCGTTGGCCATCGGGGAAAAACAATGGTGAGCAGACATCATGTCCGTTTACATGTACATGCCATACCGGAGCAGCTTTATCTATGTCCCAAATGTTTAGTTCGCTTCGATGAGTCCATGCAAGGAGGCGCTTTCCAGGTTTGGGCGAGAATGCTAATTCAATCCGGGATTCCAAGTTTTCAAGCTTGAATTTCTTCTTCAAAGAGCTCGTAGAGATGTCCCAAACATATATGCGTCCGTTGCTATTGGCTGACGCCAGCAGACAGGAATCAGCCGAGAAGGACAAGGAGTCTACTGCCCCGTCGGTGTCTCCCAGTGAGTGAGGTGACTGAGCTGCTTGAAACTTCCACAAATTGATGGTTTGCTTGTCAGAAATAGCTGCGAGCAATGCGTTATCTGGAGAAAGGGCCAGTAATCGGGAGTGTTTTGCGTGCCCTGAAAGGGTGTGAATTTCATCACCGCTCTCGGCATCCCAGATCACCACGTTGCCGTCTTCATGAGCGGATGCGATCTTGCAGCCATCGAACTTGACACTCAATATTCTTGGCGGACAGAAAATTCCGCGAAGAGTACGCAATGGAGCACCAAGACTTGCATCCCAAAACTCGATAGAGCCGCCCATGAATATTATCGCAAGTTGTGCAGGTTTCTTAGCGTCGCCAGAGAAAGACAGCGATGTCGCATAGTCAAAGTCTCCCTCGATTTCGTGCACCAGAATGCCTGTGTCAGCTTCCCAGATGCAGACAGGGCCATAGGAAAAAGCCGCAAGCCATTTTCCATCAATCGAGGAAACAAGATTTAAAATGCTACCGGGAAACTGGATTGTTTGAATACACGCGTTCCATGTTGATCCCAGGCCCGAAATCCTGATTATCCAGGGAGGAATATCGTGTCCAAAGTGATTCCTCACGATGCTGTCTTGGGGACTGAAAGCCAGAGATGAAGCGTAAAGTTGCAATGGGTATTTCTCCATGACTTCTCTGTTGTAAAGGACAAATCGGTTGGCATCTCGAATGAAATCCGAAAGCGTCCTTGCGTCTTCGTTCAAACCCGGTTTCTTGCGATGCGTTAACCGACGCACTGTCAAGTACGTAGTAAGGAAGGTAGGATCAACTTACAATCAGCGTTGCGAGCTTTTGAATCGTTTGGATGCCTTTTGAGACATGACCAAGCAGGATGAAAGCCTCTATCCAATAGAGAAATTTGGACTCAAGAAAACCATGAATCTTGCGTATAACCGCCAGGTCGTCAAGGACCGGGCCTCCTTCCAACCCGGATGACACCCTTAATGATCTATTTTTCTTCGGCGCAATCATCCAGGCATGAAGGTGATCAACCCAGTGAACACAGCTATACTTCAAGCAAGCAAGTGGGTCGGGCATAGGTGGGGTAATGTCTTCCACATTTGAGCCGGGCTCTTCCAATCCGTACATGTCGCGCTTCAGTGCGCCGGACCGGCACAAGGCGCTGAGAGAGTACTGGAACACAGCGTGGTGTCGATCAGCGACCCCGGAAAGCCCTCCAAATGGTTCATTCTGCATGGAGTCCTCATCCTGTAGGAAATCTACGGCCGATTGGTGCACGAAACGTACTACACCGTCACGGAGGATCAAGAACGACCCGCAATCTTCCAAGAGCCCTTCCACGAAACTCGTGTTCTCAGAGATGTGGCTTGGCAGTTCCATAATGAGCGGAAGCTCCAGTAGAGTGACAGGTCGCTCTAGGACCGAAAGGATAGCCAAGACCTTCTTGGGAAGTATACCATCGTCCAATGTTGAGATATCATGGAGCATTCGTCTATACAATGCGGTGAGGCCTTTTGGAAGGCTCCGAAGAACCATCTTAACCCTCCAGCCCTGGATTTCCCTAAGTTTCTGGCAGACCAAAGCTACCCATAGGAAGGTGTTGTTTGCGTTCTTGCTCAAGTGACTTTCGACCTTGGCACGAGTTGAGTCGTCGTACTTCTTCTTGCTTGCTAGTTCTTCCACGTTCTTTTGAATGTACCTCTGTATAGTACTAGAGATTCTGTCCTGTTGATCTTCAAGCGAGACAGAGAACTCAGTCTCTGGGCTTTGGTTCTCCAGAGCCTCTCTGATGTCTGGAAAGTTTCGGCTTGAAACAATCCATTTAATGAGGCTTTTGGATGACGCCCGTATGAAGCCTAGAAGCTTTCCACGGTCTGTCACACACTCATCAAGGGCGTCAATGACTATTGTGACACCCTCTAAGCGTGAATCTTTGAATGATGCCAGGAGGATCTCCGACAAGGCATGCCAGGCATTCGTATCCTCAAATAGCGTCTTCCCCACGATGTCGTATCTTTCGCGGACGTTCGAAAGAATCCACGGGTACTGTCTTGCGAGTTGGTGGATGAGGCCTCGTATAACTGCCGTAGCAGTGTTTAGCCTCGAATCGGTGGCTTGACAGAAGAAGTAGTAGCACATCTCCCGGACAAAATCTGTCTCCAAACGTTCAATAATGCCGCACATCAACATCGTCTTTCCCTTTCCTGGATCTCCCTTAATCCAGAGCCTGGAGCCGTGCGAGATCGTCTTCCAATGTTCATATTCGGGGAGGTTAAAAATCCATTGGCAGGAGCCCTCGAGAAGATCACCTTTATCGCGGAGTATGCGTTTCTTGTCGTCCACAGGATCCGTTTGAAACAGGTCGTTCAGACATTGCTGAGTTTTGTCACTCTCATGGCGAGTCTCTTGCTGTTTCGTTTGGTGTAGTATGGCTTCTTTCGTCTCAAGCACAAGGTTGCGAAGTTGGGGGTCTACGATCAAATCTGTTAGCAAGGCCGCATACACTCAATAAATGTCTAAGATTCACAACTAGCGGGACTCCTCAGACTCATGTTGAAATTACCTAGGTCAAGGAATATGATTACCTACCAAAGAGAATGGGTCTCTCTTTCTCAACCCGCCTAGGAGTGACGACTGACAGAAGCTCCTTCGCATACGCCGCGGCCGTTGCGGCAGCGTACTCTTGCCATCTCTTGTTCTTGTGAGAGTCCGAGTAATCGCAAATACCACGGATCACCAGACAGGGAAACTCTTGCATCAGTCCCGCGGCCTCCATCTCAAAGCAGAGCACCCCAAGTTCCTTGCTTAGTCGATCTCTGGTCTCGGCATGCTTGATGACCTGGTTTCCTGAGGCGATGTTGCCATAGTGAACTACCGGGTCCGTATCATCTTTTTCCTTCCGCTGCACCGTCTGCGCAGCATCGCAATCATCGCAGCCGGCGTCAGGATTAACATGCTCATATTCAGAGTGGAACAAACAGTCGTTCTCTTCCCCCTGATAGACGTATTTCTGCCTGATCTTCGGCTTTGGAATCTTTTCCGCTGCCTCGGCCAAAAAATGGGGAATATCACTTTCGCCGAGCGAATGATTGGTTTCCACACTGCCCACAGCCGTCAGAAGAACTGTGGGCGGCGCGTTAAGCGATCCTGTGCGCTTGAACTCTTCGTGCTTCCCCGTTTTCCCCCGGTCGTACTGAATCACACCCCCGTTAACATCAGTAGGGATGCTAACAACAACGTCGCCAAGCCGAATATCGTGCGTCGTGGATGGTGCTCCGCCTCCAACCCCGACCATCAGACCAAATCGAATCGATTTGAAAGTTCGGAGCATATCTTTGGCAACCGTGGCGGCTGTGATTGTTCCGTAAACTCCTTTCGGTAGGCAGGCGATGACCACCTTATGACCCTGCATCACGCCTAGTATGTAGGTATTGTGGTCCGCCTCATCGTGTTCGACTTGAACTTTGTGAACCTCGTCAAGCATTAATTTCGCAGCGGCCATCTCCAGCGGGAGGGCGCAAATCCATCCGACAGTGTAAGCATTTTTGTCCTCTCCCTCGCTCCTCGTGTCCCGACCTGCAGACGCTGAGCTGCTCTTCGCAACGTCCATGCTGCGTCAAACTCAGGTCAGCGTAAACTCTTCCCAAGTGACCTCTGCCCCACTGAAACTTACTGTACTCAGGCTTTCTTTTGTTCACTGGTGTCGAGGCAAAGGGCACTCCTTGGGGGCAAGTATTTTGTCGGACACCATGTACTTGTTTGAGGGGAAATGTTCAATCTGTCTTGATTCGCTCTGCGGTGTGGGTGTTCAAGCGAAGAAGATTGGCAGCCTTTGGAGCGGGGAAGAAAGAAGAAGCTGGGAAGGCAAATCAGGCTGCGGTAAACAACGCAAAAACGACCGGGTACCTGATCCGCCAATGAAGGCGCACAGCGTCTCCATCAACAAGGGTAGCATGATATCTCCGCCTACAACAGCCTTCATTGGCGGAGACAAGGCTGGTGTCCAACCTGAACATTGCAACCCATCCAGTCATACTGAGCGCCAAGGGGGGCTCATCTCATATCGCCAGCAGGCGCCAGCATCGCCCGATTAACCTAGCACGACAACTTGGATCACCTCTTCTAGTATCTATGTTCAAGATCTATTGCTGATTTGCAATCAATCTGGCTCTCAGCCTAACAACATTTGGCGGCCTACCACGTTCTTGGCCCGCCTGCGCTCATTCCATGGTCCACTGCTCGGATCGGACACACAGGCCCTCTCCGGATCGTACCATCTTTCTTCGCAGTTTTCCGCCTGGAGGCGGACCTTGTTGACTACCGTATGACTCTCCCGAATCGTTCCATGTTATGCTCAATATGTGCAGGTATCCACTTCAGAAATGCTTCTCCTCAGTCAGACGAACGCTTGCCAAACTGGTACTACTCTTTCGGTCTCAAAACGTCACAGCTGACATACATAGAACATTTTACTCGTATTCCCATCAAACCAGCGTCGAGGCACTTCGCGCGGCAGCAGGCAAAGGCTGCCATGTGTGCGCCCTACTGCTCGACAACTTCAAGCACAGCATCTTCGGTGACCGCAATAGACCACCTCGGATCCTCCCCGAAAGTGCAATGGAAATCCGATGGTACCCAGACGTTGAGTATGACACTGGGAATGGGAGAGCGACATATCGCTGTTTAGCGGCTTTTCTTCTCTCGAATCCCAGTCTATCCCAAGTCCCGTTCCACTTTATGCAGTATGAAGGCTGGGCCTTCCACGTCCTACAGTTCGTATCATCCCCTCTTTGAAGCTGACAACAGACCACAGACAAGACAAGCTCTATTTTATCAACAAATGCAATTAATTGCTCGCGGACAAACGGCTCGGACGACGATTTTCGGCTTGCGGCTTCGTGGATGAAGCAATGTCTCGGGGCCCATATGTCATGTAACCTGATCACGAATCCTTTGGCACCGCTTCCGACACGTGTTATGGACGTTATGGCGAACAACTGTCCATCCGGACTCTGCCTTGTTGATGGTTCTGGTCACCTGGGCCCATGCATCACCCTGAGTCATTGTTGGGGCAAGTCAACAGTTATCACGACGAAGAAGGCTACAATTAACCAAAGAAGGCGATGTGTCTTCCTCGAAGACTTATCTCAGACCTTTCGCGATGCTGTTATAGCCTCAAGAGCATTGGGTGTCCGGTATCTTTGGATAGACTCGCTTTGTAAGTCTGATGCCCATACTATTAAGGCAGCCCCTACTGATGCGAGTTCGCTTAGGCATCATCCAAGACTAGAAAGACGACTGGGAGTTTGAGGCAAAACGAATGTGCCAATACTACACCAACTCACTCATAACCATATCGGGAGTGAGTTCGGCAGGTGGCGAGAGTGGCCTGTTCGCTGCACGACATCCTGGCCTCACGTCTCCAATACCGATAGAGGTCGCCTTTCCTCAAGGTGAGATACTGAAAGGATTCGTACACGCACTGTACTTTCTTGGCCCGGCACGCGACATCTGGGGCGATCGTAAACCTCCGCTGTGGACACGAGCGTGGGTCGTCCAAGAGCGCGTCCTCTCGCCCAGACTCCTGTTGTTCCAAGAGGAAATCGCATCAGAAAACATCCCAGAAGGTCGCCCATTGGAAAGTAGCAACCAAGACGCCGACCCGCGCTAGTCAATCACTGGGTGGCAGCGGGCGCAGTTTACATCTCAGAAGTGCGAAGATCTTTACACGTCGCCCACTGCATCACACAGACTGTGTCATGGTTGGTATGAGATCGTCAGAGAGTACACGCACTGCAAATTGACCATGCCATCCGACATCTTTCACGCCGTTGCTGGCATCGCGCAGGCGCTTCAGTATGCATTGAAAGACGATTACGTGTCAGGACTCTGGAAAGGGGATATCCACTGAGGCCTGGTGTGGGTGGTGTCGGAAGGAGTCAAGACCCAGATGGCACTAAGGTCCTATCGCGCGCCGTCGTGGTCATGGGGCTCACTTCCGGGGCGCGGCAGATTTGTGCTGTCCAATGCCCCTAGAGAGTTTATCGACACGACGTGCCTAAATATCCTTGGCTTCGACATGTTAGGTCCCAAGGAACCACGGCCTGCGCTGAGGGTCAAAGGTCGGTTGCGGAAGGCATATTATGTGCCTTATGTTGAGTACGATTTCCAAAAACGCCTCCCGACAAAGATCCAGCGGGGCGACGACCTCGCTGACGCAGAGACCGGTGAGTCTCTGGGAGCAGTGACGATCGACAACAATGAAGCCTCCCTTCTCGGTGAGCTCTGGTTTCTGCCCGTCTGTCTTGTTAAGTCCAACCTACCAGGGCACGTCCGCAAGCGAACAGCTGTGGGCTACATGGAATATCGCTGTCTCGGGAAGCATCGCAACATGAAGTCGCCTCCGATTTGGATCGAATGATTGGCCTTGCAGTGTCTTGACAAGGAGAAACACATATAAATGAGAGTTGGGAAGTGGCGGTGTGAAGACTTCAAGTTATCCCGGCGGTGCAAGCCTCGTGCACTATCCATCGTCTAGGGCATGCGAGCTGTGAAGTCGGCGCCGGAAGCACAAGTGAAGCTGTCATCAGACCCGGTCCGGGCGCTAACGGCCGAAAGGTGCCTCTTCTAAATCGCACATTTGTCGCACCTTTGCTCAATGTTTTGCTCTCGTGTGGTATTGCAACCACACATTACGAAGGAGCCCAAATTGCAGTGCAAATTTTCCAGTTCCATTGATGCAATGATTGCTGAGAACTAAAGTAAATATATAACATAAGGTAATAATCCCTAACATTTATTTGCAGATCTTGCTATTAGAAAGCTGATTATGTTCTAATTTTCTCAATGTAGTTACACATTAACTCTGACCCTGCTTCTTTGCCCAAGCCTCAGCCATAAACCTCTCAATAGAGATTGGCTGAATATCTGGAAACTTTTGGTTCAACCTTCCATCCTTTGGCAGAAGCATTTCATTCTGAGCGATGCTTAATCCCAACATCGCAGCCATCAATGCAGAGTCCATACCACCATACGAAGCACCATCCTCGAACACGAGAGTAGCCTTGCCTTTTTGAAGGTCTTCAACTGGGTCATACACCACATCAAACTTGTCACCTGAGCATTGTAAGTTTCTCACTGTCTCAGGTAGAGCTTAGGGTACCCGTATGGCTCACCAGTAACCTTCTCAGCCAAGCTCACAAGTTCGTTCATGCATGTGTCGGTGCCGCTGATAATGCTCCACTCAGGCCATGAAGTTTCATCTAGAAGACGATCGAGAAATCGAGCAAGATCTTTGGAGTATGTCACACTGAACTGCTCATTGCCATTTCCAGGGATAGCGGCCTTTCGAGCGGGCGCGTTGAGGCCCCATTGGAATGGTCTCAAATGGCTTGGAATGTTTGGGAGGCCGAAGGAGTCCATGAACATACCACTGGCCACGCGTGTGAAGACTAATTCTGTCTTTGCAAGAGCCTTAGCAGCACGCAGGCCAGGGCCAGTCATGGCATCCTCGACAGTCTCCCTATTTCACGTCAGACAAATTAGTCACTGAGTCCACCATTTCACATACCTCAACGGCGCATATCCCGCAAAATCGCTTGGGATGAATCTCCGTGTGACCTGTGACAGATCTGCAGCTGCGATGAGGTTCAGCTGCGATTGCTCAGAGGGTCCTTCGATGATGTTCAAGGCCGAGAGAATGGTGTCGACATTGTAAGCTTCAAGATTTTTTGAAGCGTCCTGAATATCATCATAGTTGATAGCTACGAAACTAGGTCCGCTTGTCGAAGGTGGGGAAGGGACCTATTCTGCTGTCAGCGTTTGTTGTGGCTGGAGCTTATTATCATTAGGCTCCCCACTTTGCGACAAAGTACAATGAAGTCTTTGCCAGACCTCACTAGTTGATCCACAATAGTCCTGCCCACATCGCCGGTGCCACCAGCAATCGCGACGACCATACTGAATGATGCTAGAGAATGATAGACTGAGATGCCGAATGCAGTATTGACCACTCTGAAAAAAGGAGCAGAGGATGGGTAATCCTCTGAGGAATGATCGGCTGCAGAGTGTTAAATATTCAACGAGTGTCAGCCGGCAGCATAAGATATCTCGGACTTCGGCGGACTTAAGAATCCAATCCTTAGTAGATTGGCCATGTTGCGCGGAGCGGAGCCCTGGAGTTACCGAGCATGACAGGGTTTGGAACGGAGTTTCAAAGCTAAGGACGCCAATGGTAGATGTTTCGGAGGCCGCAGGGCACGATATCCCGAGTCGTATGTAGACCGCCTCAATCAGCCGTCATAACTCGTAAAGCATGACTACAGATAAGGGGTATATAAGGACAATTTAGAACCCTATTACTTTTGCTACATATAGGGAAACCATTAACTCAGTAACAGTAGGCGTAATAACTGCAGCTTTGGGCCACCTTGAGTCAGATACCAGACTTATTGATGTTCGAGTGAACGCCACGAGAAAAACAAAAGGGTCCGGAGAAGGGTTGTGCAATGGTGGAGAGAGATACAATGGCAACACGGAGAATCACGAAGGGCCAGCCACAACGGGCGCGAATAGTAGCCCTAGCATTGCATCTCACAACAACGCCGCAATCATCATTGCTCAGGAACGATTGCTGCCCCTTATCCATGACGACTTGAAGAAGCTCGCCGACATGATCCGTATCGTACACAACTTTCCGCGTTCAGGGATCGACTTCCGTCACGTTCTCGACATCGCCCAGATTCCGGGCGGATCGGGCAACTGTACGTTCTTGCTCCAATCTCACTTCGTAGTTGATTGGGGCAAGATCAATGCCTTCATCTACTGCGAAGCAGGTGACTTCATCGTTCCGTGGGCACTGGTGTCGCAGCTTGGTCTGCTACTAGTCCCAATTCGAGAGGCCGGCAAGCTGGCCCCGCCTGTGATCTCTATTGCCAAGCCTACCTCACACATTTCCTCAGGAGCAAACGGCGTGCATGACAAGCGGATTGAGATAGACCGCGACGTGCTGTTGCGAGGGGCGTCGGTTTTAGTTGTGGATGATGTGTTTGCTTCGGGGGAGGCGATGTATCCAGTGTTGGAGCTGTTAAGTAAAGGAGGTATTGGAATGGGGGAGGTCAGCGTGATGGTGGTGGCCGAGGTTCCCCTGCATCGTGAGACGGCATTGTTGCGCAGTCGCGACTGTGGCCAGATTCATGATCAGAGTGTTCCGAGTTTTGGAGGTGTCTGACTCCGCGAGGAAACGGCAACCCTCAGACACTTCACTAGTTCTGGCACCATTACCGTATTTCTCTCGGCGACTTCGATTGAGAATATCCGCAACGGGGCGGCCCAATCGTCACTGCCAATTATGAGGACACCGATGATTTTTGCGAAGAAATTCTCAACACCTGCATGATGTGCCTCGCCAACCCCGCCGCTTAAGTAGAATAGCTCCTCCTAGCTGACCCCTAAGCTGTTAATTACCCCTCATGAAATGCACTGCTTCCAAGTAGCAATTAATGAGATGGGTATGCATAGAGCCTGATATTATGCTCTTGGCCGCTTTACATCTGGTGTCTGGCCGCAGATTCAGCCGCGTTATTTCCTGCCCGTCGGCTCGTATTCGTTCCGTTGTCCTGCATCTTGACACTCTCTACTGAACTTTTACTGGTGCACGTTGCTGAGCCCTGCAGTTGTTGGCAATGCTAGAGCACTGCCATTGGTAGAACGTGCAGCATTGCAGCTCTTGAGGGTGGTGTCTGACGTGTCTACGCGAGATTGATTGCTGTTTAAAAGTCGCTACGGCCGAGTTCTGAGCCTGAACTCAACCTCTCACTCAGGAAACCCACGATTGCGAAGTCATTATGGCGGAGCTCTGCGATCGTTGTGAAGCAATTTTCTACTATGCAAATTCAATCTTTGCCCACCCATCTATAGCCGACCTATATGGTTTCGTTTTCGGTGGTTATCAAACCTTGCGACAGAATGCCGAGGATTCGACCTGCCGGCTTTGTTACATGATATACAACTCCAGACGCGAGGATGAGATCCAGCAACTTATGAACGATGGAACTCTGAATGAATTACATTCCACTTTCAATTTCCTCGACGAGAACCGAGAGCGTCTTTACATGGTTGTGTTTTCTCCTGCACGAAGAAACGCGACATTGTTTGGTACAACAATCAGATTTAGTCAGAGCGAAGGTAAGCAGATGACCCTTTCTACGCCGTCGGGTTTCTCTGGAGATTTCATCCCAGTCAGAAGCTAACATTGTTGCGCTTCGTTAGGGGACGGCACAGACGACTTCAGCATTGAGAGGTCGACATGGTCGTGGCGGTCTTTGAACCTTGTCCAGGACTGGCTATCCGAATGCTCATCTCTCCACGAGGCATGTTCCCCTTTGTCGGCGGCAGGGCGTCTGCCTCTGAGGCTGCTCGACATCGACCCTGAAGATCAGATACCGCAACTCCGGTCCAAGCTAGATAAAGCACACGACATTGATTTTCTCTCGCTTGAGAACATGCCCAAAGTCAAGCTTTGCCCGACTGCCGGCCTTGCATCGAAGACCCAATACGTGACACTGAGTCACTGCTGGGGACGCTCGCCCGTGGCCAAACTCACGAACCATAACCTGCAGGAATATAGCCATTCCATACCTCCCGATGTGTTGAAACTGCCCACTGCCGCAACATTCCGAGAGGCCATACATGTCGCTCGTTGTCTCGGCTTCCGCTATTTGTGGATTGACGCCTTGTGCATTAATCAGGAGGATGACGACGAAAAGGAAATGGAAATCACATACATGGACCAAATATACGCTCAGGCCACTATGAACCTATCTGCCACCGCGGCCCCAGACGGTTCTGGCGGTCTTTTCTTTAAACGGGGTTCAAAGACGGTTGATGTCTTTCACAGCCAGCAACACCGGGGCGTGGTGGCATTCTCAGAGCCACAGCACTCCTTCGTCAGCGAGGTGCTGAACGGCCCAATCAACAAGAGAGCATGGGTATATCAGGAGCGCATGCTGGCAGCACGAGTGTTGCATTTCTGTCGCTCTCGAATTTTCTGGGAATGCTGCACTCTCAATAAGGCTGAGCCTCTGTCCGTAGAGATCCCCGTATCAATGGAGGTTCCTCCAGAACAGAGCAAAGAGTTAGTCCTGCCGCGACCAAGGGGACAGCTTCCCACAGAGACAGCCCGACTGCGATGGGCGGAGGTCCTCCAGATGTACTCGAAGACCTCGCTTTCCTTCCGAGGGGACACGCTCCTAGCGCTCTCGGCAATCGCAACCAGGCTCTGTGAGCAGCGTGACTTGAAGCCGCGAGACTATGCCGCCGGTCTCTGGGTCCCTGATTTGCCTCTGGCTTTGCGGTGGAGGGTTGCACACCGGCCCGAAACAGTAGCTGTCGAATATGTGGCCCCCTCATGGTCGTGGGCGGCTCTCTCCTGCCCCGTCGACGTCCAGCGTGACGCGTATGTTCGAGTTTTTGCTGATCATTTTGTTCCTTCAATCCAGCTGAAGACGGAAGCCGCCCCCTTCGGCAGCGTAGTCGGCGGGTCTCTAAGTATACGCGGGATATTGAGATCGCTATGTTACCTTGAAGCGGAGGACTGCTTTCGCATGGGGCGGTCGGACAGCTCAGCTCCCACGGTGGTCTCCTCTGGATTTCCGGGCACGGTTAGCGATGGACTACCCGGCAAGGTATTTAAGCTGTGGAGGCAAGGCCAAAATTCCGTATTCGTGCGAAGGTCGTCTGCAAAGCACCAGCCTCCTCTCCACGAGAGCGATGTCCTGATCTGTGAGTGGGACTTCGGCATACCAGGCCACCCCCGAACCCACCGTCCGATTCGCTTCCCCTTGTCTGATGGGAGTTTCCTCGAGGTTGAAGATGGTCATTTCTTTCTGTTACCTCTTGGACAAAGGAAAAAGGACTCGGAAGACTATGAAGAAGGAGCAGAAGAAAGCGAAGCCGATGATAGAGATGGGCCCTTCGATCGCATCGAGGGCCTCATACTCCATCGATCAAGTGCAAAGGGTGAATATGTTCGCGTCGGTCTCTTTTACTACACCTTGCAAACTGGCGCTGAACAAGATGAAGAGGTCCTGGGCCATGTCTTTGGGAGGGATGAATGCTTAGACATCGATTCATATCTGCAGAAGGAAGGTGATGGTGAACACGTTTTCTACACCATTCAGATTGTTTAGAGGAGAGGTAAATGCGTGGGGGGAATAAGCTTGACGCTCTTGAGGCTTCTTTCGGGACTCCTCGTCCTATGAAATACTATTATGAGGACAAAGAGAAACGATTATTCGAGCTTTTGTGCAACACATGATCCACCAAAAAAGATCGAGACTCTTTTCTACTGAATCACATATTGTGTGGTTGAGCAGAATTGGATAAAACCAGGGTCTTTCGCTGAGCCTACCTAAGTAATGCAGTCCACCAGGAGTTGATGGATTACAGAGTGCGCGCCAATTCCACTGCGCACACTTGGTATGAGACGCACGGGATAGATGTAACGGACATCGGCAGAAAAGATTTCACGGTTGCAAGAAAGAATTCAAGGGAGACAAGATTGAAGAGAAGGTTGATGTTAATCTTAGCTTCTGACCTAGGTGGAGCAGAATGATCTCGCGTCCGGGCGGGCCTGCTTCTCGATAAATTCGCGGGGAAAATGGAAGGTGAGTAACGTTGCCCCACATGGTACACGGCCCCACGCCGACCCCGGACCCGATGCGGCCTCCAGCAGAGCCGGTGTCTATGGGTACCTAAGTTGAGCCGCCAGTGGAGCCAATGGCGCTCTCGCACGCGGGTAGAGAGCGGTGATGTGGAATCGGTGGAAGATTGGGGAGTTAATTGATCGTCCGGCGAGCAAGACAACCCTGTCCCACAACGAAGACATACAAGTACAGTCCCAATATTTGGACTGTACAACGTGGCGCTGATTTGCATTTGGACAGTTCTTGTGGTTCCCGCGACCATTGGAACCGCAAAAGTGGGTAGTAATGAACCAAAGTGCAATCCTCCATCTCCAATGATCAGTCGGCTGGCTGTGGATTATGCAGTGGCTGCTGACATGCCGATCTTCCAGTGAGATGACGAGTGCCGACCCAGGGAGGCGATATCCGCAATGTGACATCACCGCTGATTCCTCAGCGCCAAGTCACACTGGCGGGAGACGCGATGCTCACATGAATAGTTGAAGATGTGTTAAAAGTTGATTGCAAAATTGGATATCAACATCCAACGCCATTTTCCATTCCCCGTGACTCGCTGATATATCCCATAGATGGACCCAAATCCCCAAACAAAGCGGTATCATAGAAAGCAGACATGACCAATCCTACCCCAAAACACCATGTATCCGTAGAACGTACAATTACATTCTTCTCACTGGTTTATCACCGCCCCGCCTGCGCGTAGTCTGCAGGATTATACTGATACGCCTGATACGCCGTCGGGCCTTTCACTCTATGCTGCGACGCATCCGCCACCTTGATCGGATCGCGGCGGTGCTCCTCCTGCGTCTCCGCGTGCGTCGCCAGCTCGGACGAGAAGCCCTTGTGATCGAGCCCGGGGCTCGCGTAGCCCCCGCTGCCATCGGAGCTCATGCTCGTCGGGCGGCTGCTCTGCTGGCTCGGGCTCGGCTGGCCCTGCGACCAGCGCCACGAGTTCGGGTCCGGGGACAGCTGCGAGCTCTGCTGCGACATGGAGTTGCGGTCGTACTGAGGCGGGGAGCCGGAGCCCTGCGGCTGCGGCGACGGCGGGTACAGCGTCTTGTTCTCGGGCGGGTGGTAGAAGTTCCCCGGCAGCTCGGCGATGAAGGAGGTGTGGCCCGGCGCGGTGTGTTGCTGGTTTTGCGGGGAGCTGGGGAGCTCCATGGGTTGTTGGTGTTGTTGTTGGGCGTACTGCGGCGCGTAGTTGCCCTGCGAGCCGGGGCGGCCCATGCTGGCCATGGAGACGGGGCGGGGCACCTGGTAGCGCGGGGAGGAGACGGACTCGGGGCGGGGGCTGCCGTTGGGGCGCTGGGGCGGGAAGGTCGGGGATCGCGCGCCGCTGATGCCGGTGCTCGTCCTGTCGGCGGGGTTGATTGTCTTGAGCTTGCCGTCCTCGATCATGGCCTGCAGCACGCCGGCGTCGAGCAGCTCTGCCTTCTTGATGATGCGCGATACCATCTCCTTGCTGGCGGCCTTGAGCTGGGTGCGCACGAAGCTGGTCATGGTGACGTTGCAGCGGATCTCGATATCTTCACGAAGATAAAGGCCGTCGACGGGGACGCCGAGGCCGGCCATGCCAATCTCGGGCTGGTGCGGTGGCTCAACGCCGGGCTGGTTGCCGTCGATGCGGTACTTGATGCGGATGTCGATGTTCATGGGGGCGTAGGTGTGCGTCTGCAGGCCCCAGGGCATGTCGTGGAAGCAGCCGTTGAAGGAGATCTTGCCGGAGCCCATCTTGCCGATTCCGGGGATGAACTGGACGCGCTCGGTGATCTCGTACCAGGTGGAGTAGTACTCGTCGGCGGCGGCGTCGCGGGGCGCCTTGATGGGCTTGTGGTCGAGGACGAGGGGGTTGAGGGTGATGACCTCGGAGTGGGAGTGGAGGATGTCGATGGCGAGCTGGCGGGGGATGAAGCCCGGGATGGGGGTGATGGTCGTGTAGACCTCCTTCTTGCGCAGCATCGTGACGGTTCGCTGGGCGCCGAGCGCTTTCCTCCTCTCTTCCGTTGGTTTCGTCTGGGTGGTCGGTTCGCGGCGACGGTGATGCTGGGGCTGGGAGGCGTCAATGGACGGTCGTCGTTTGTGTGTCGAGAGTCGTCGTTGGTGGTGTTGGTGTAGGATCGCAAGTCGGTTGGAGGAGAAATGCGCCAGACACGAAAGAAAGATGTTGGAAGTAAGATAGGTAGGTAGGGTATTCTGTCTGCTGACGGAGGTGCCGCTGATGATTAGGCATTTGATCGCGGCCAAGGATGCCACAGCCCCCCGGGCCGGGACCTCTCCATTGTGCTAGGTTGGCATGGTTGGTTTAGCTCTCGGCCTGGAGCTAAGGAGGAGGGCAGAAAGCATGGGCATCTGCAATCCAGCGAAACACAGACAAACACCACACACCTCTAGACAGGCGCAAAAAGATGCGCAGACTCTGTGAGGGGAGGGGCGGCGCAGGGCAGGGCGAGCGGTGCGGTGCAGGGAGGGAGGCGTTGTTGGTGGGGGGTGGCAGGGTTCGGCGTTTCTTCCAGCAAGCAGGTGAAGAGGAGGCACCGTCCGGTCTCACGTCATCTGGCGCACGGGTGCAGATGATCCGTCTCCGGTTTTGCGGTCTCAGAGGGGCAGCTCGTAGGGATTTCACTGTTTGTCTGCAAATTTAGCGGACAGAACCCTCTGAAGGATCCGTTTGTCAGTGTTGTAGGTTCGCTAAGCCAAGGCCAGCCCAAGCCGAAGGATCACTAGAGCTTCTCTTGTGTGTAGGGCTGGCCAATGAGAAGCCGCTGCTGTCGTCCGGAGCAGCGTGCACAAGCCGCAAGTTGTGCACCATGCCAGCTGGCTATCCGTGTTTATGCATGTTTATCCCATCTTATCCACGTTTATCCATGTTTGTTTCTTATCCAAGGATGTTTTTCATGGATGTTTTTTTCATGTGTCTCTCCTGTCAAAGTCATCCCTCGGTGGATTCAACACTCATCAATGTCACTCAGCCCGACAAAACAGGGTCCTCCGAGACGCCCCAAGAGCTGACGACCGGGGTCATTGTTGGAACGAGGAGCTTGGTTGCTTGGTTAAGGTGCCATTGTCACCTCTTGTCCCTGCTTCCACCTCATTGCCAACAACGACAAACACCGCCGTTGACGGCATTCCCACCCCGTCTCCGCCGCAAATCTTCAGCTCGCCCCCTGATCTTCCGTGATCTCCAGCTGCTCTGCGGCTTGGGCGTCCCCGCTTCGGGGGTCTGAGACGGCGGCCAGTCCGGACACGACCCAGATCTTCATTTTTTTTTTTTTCGAGGTTTTTTTTTTCCAAGGCCCCAACGTCTTCGGCACCGGTGCTAGGAGGCGCCCCCGTTCCAACCATCGCGGGGCGCCGTTCCCACGCCGCAACGCCCCGCGACGCCTCAAGGTTTGGGCCGTTGAACTTTGGTCTTGGCTGCCCTTTCACCCTTCCTTCTCGCTCCAAATGCGAATGGTGAGGTTTGACGCTTCCTCGCAACCAGATCGCTGGAAAGCTCGGCTGTCTTGGATTTTAGAAGAATGTCTCGACTCACCTGGCCGGTCTAAATCGCACAACGCCCGCAAACGCTGCGTTGCTTCTTTTGACGTTTGTTGCACCGAGAAGAGTGCCACGAAAGGACATCCGATGCCGATCATCCATCTCACCGATGTCCGGCGACGCCAAGCCGTCCGGGCCAGCTCCTTCATGTCGCCGGACTATTTAAGCCGGATATCACGTTCCTCCTACGGTATCGGTGAGGGAATATCTAGAAGACAGTTCCCATTTGGCTTTTTTTCTTGGTTTTTGAGCGCCGCCGCATCATGTGCCGGTAATCCGCCAGCTGACAAAGACAAGACATCAATATCCGTCCAACCCTCACAGTCGCATCGCAGCGGAGCTCCAATCGTCAACCTGCCATTTACTATGCAGACTGCAGAGCTATCCCGTTCAGGCAGCTGCATGCGATATCCTGCATCTTGACGCTGACATCAACTAACCACCACGACCGAACTATCCGCGGCAGATTTCATCTCGCAGGATGCTGGCCCATTCGGCCGAGGTCAAACCCGTGCCCCCCAAACTCCGAACTCCAATTCTCCAAATCCAACCTGGAAGTGTCAACGCCAAGCACGTCCCTGTCGCTCAATCCCACATGGACCTGTCTCAAAAGACGCAGGTCACTCATTGCCCATGTGGCTGACTCGACCGAGGCATGCTGTGCTGTTTCACACCCTCATCCCTTGGGATCCAACTGCAGAGCAACCTGGACAAGCTCCAGCTCCGAACCGCAGCGTCGCGACGGGTGCGTGATGTTGAAGGTGGATTCCCGGCTGGGGCACCGGTCTGCCCGCCAACGAGATCGGAAGCATTCACGATCCGGATCTTTCTGCGATCCATTGGGTCAATTGCCATCGCTCTCGCCGCTGCATCGAAAGAACAGGAATTGTGCCCTATGGCATTTTGCGAATTGTTAGGTGTTTGCGCGTTCTAAGGCTGTACCGGGATTTTGACAGCCGAATACTGCGCCGCCTCTGGACGGCCGATGATGAGATGAAAGATTAAGTGTTGCTGCTCCCGTACTCTTCACCTGCTGAGCCACAAACGAGCTCAGCCCAGATGCCTAAGCTGCTTCCTGCATTGCAAGACGCTGAGCTCGATTATGTGATTGATTCATGCCCCAACAATAGCCCATCAACTCACAAAGTCAAAAGACTCATTTTCACCAACCGACATGCACTGCCGTGTATTTTAGCTTCACGCTCTGCGCCATTCAAGCGCAAAAGCGCCGGCGCCTGTTCCGAAACCCACGCGTCGCTTAACCACAAGCCAATCACCAAGCCCAAGATGCCATGAATAGATCATCTGACCTTTTCCGCGTACAAGACAGAATTCCGACATCTCGGAACTGACGTCCTCACTACTGCAAAACAGAGTTTAGCACAACACCCGAATTAGCCAGGCCAGCCGCAAGCTTAGCGAGACGCTGTCACTGACCGACAGCCCGTTCATCTCAACGCGACACGTTCGCAACGAGAAACAAGAAAGACTACCACATACACACACTTACAGTTGCCGATCCCAGCTGCCGAAGACAAGCTGGCCCATCTACGGCCTCCTTGGCGGACTCCACGACGGACACACCTTTCCATTGCAATCCAACCTCGCTGATTGGGCCATCTGGCGGTGCCCGGGGCACGTGGAGCCAATGTGGGAACCTCCCTTCAATATTTTTCTTAGTGCCCTTCTTCCCCAGGATTGCGGGGAGGAATCTGGGGAATGCGGCGCGGGCGGATACGTGGATGACTTCGGCAAGTAATTCGCCAGCAAAGAATGATATGATGGTTGTTGAACTCTTTCATGATGTTTTTCTGCTGTAGAGATGAGGCTTTTAGAAAGATCTGGGCATCGCTGATCTCCCGCGCGGAATCAGAAACAAGAGATCATCGCTCTTGCATCTCATCGCAGACGATGTCACCGCGAACCACAATTGGAGGAGAAGCGAACGCAGCAGCAGCAACGCAACGACGCAGCATAGTGACAAATTCCTCAATGTTGCAGCCAGAAAACCTGCATCCAATGCCGCAGGCAAAGCAAATCTGGCAGCTGCCACGCCTGCCTGCCCTGCCTGCCCTCTCCCCCGGTCCGCGTCTGCAATCTATGTGATTTACCCCGCAGAAATATCCCATGTACATTCCCACACACACACCCATGGGTCCCCGGGAAGCGACGAGTTGGAGCGCGCGGAACAGCTTAGAGCTGCAGCCTTTTGCGTCCCCGGGGTGGAGCTCTATCTGGGTTTGTGAGGGGGAGGGATCTTGGGGGTCGGCACTTATTCGGAGATGGTATTGATGTAACCTCTGCCCTAGGGGTTGATGGGGGTCCTTGCTGGAGGTATTAAAATGGGGTATTGCCATCGTGAGTCAAAAGCAGAGGAATTTCTTGCTCTGTTGTCGAGCTCGAGAGGTTGTCTGGGTTCTATGAACGATCTGGAAGTGCCCTTTTTGTTGAGCACACACGGTGTTGCAGCTTCCGTCCTGACTCGACAACATCGTGACGTCCGTTTTATCCTCGGTTACTTCTCGTTGTGCTGTCGAATTCCGGCATTTGCGCCAGATCGTTCAATCGGCCTCACGGAGCATCCTAACGTGCCCTCGGCTTTTCATCATTGAGCCGGGCTGTTCGCCCAACTGAGATATTGTGACGACAACACCTTAGCCATCTTCAAGATAGCATCTTCATCATGTCGTCTACAGAGAAAGAAACGCCTAAGGGCACCCATGTGGAAGGCGCGGACGGCATCACCCAAGTCCCCCTCCACGATGGAACCATCTCCAGCGCAGCTGGAAAGGGCCAAGTTGCGACTGACAAGTGAGCATCACCCATGCCTCACCCTCATAAACACGCCATACTGACGACTCACCACCAGGTACGGCAACCCCCTCATCGAATTCGACCCCGTCGCAGAACGCAAGCTGCGCTGGAAGCTCGACCTCTACACCATTCCCACCGTCGCCCTCCTCTACCTCTTCTGCTTCATCGACCGCGCCAACATCGGTAAGCCCCAAACTCTCTCCCCTCCCTCGTCGTCCTTCTAACTCAACCACCAAAAGGAAACGCCAGAATCGCCGGCCTCGACAAGGACCTCAACCTCAAAGGCTACGACTACAACATCATCCTCTCCACCTTCTACATCTCCTACATCCTCTTCGAGATCCCCGCCACCGTCCTCTGCAAGTGGATCGGCCCCGGCTGGTTCCTCCCCGCCACCTCCCTCGCCTTCGGCATCGTCTCCATCGCCACCGCCTTCTGCGAGTCCCGCGCCGCCATCTGCGGCGTCCGCTTCCTCCTCGGCATCTTCGAGGCCGGCATGCTCCCCGGCATCGCCTACTACCTCTCCCGCTGGTACCAGCGCGCCGAGCTCACATTCCGCCTGTCGCTGTACATGGTCATGGCGCCCCTGGCCGGCGCGTTCGGCGGGCTGCTCGCCTCGGCGATTCTCACGCTGGACCACTTCGGCACTCTGCACCGCTGGCGCATGATCTTCGCCATCGAGGGCATCGTGACCATCGCGCTCTCCCTCATCTCCTTCTTCACCCTCACCGACCGGCCAGAGACCGCGCGCTGGCTCACACAGGAGGAAAAGGACCTGTGCATCGCGCGCGTCAAGTCGGAGC
Source organism: Colletotrichum sp. SAR11_240 (assembly GCA_025328625.1). Taxonomy (NCBI): domain Eukaryota; kingdom Fungi; phylum Ascomycota; class Sordariomycetes; order Glomerellales; family Glomerellaceae; genus Colletotrichum; species Colletotrichum sp. SAR11_240. The sequence continues at coordinate 61,780 of JAKMXA010000124.1, read as the reverse complement.
GTGTGGGCACCACGGAGGTCATCGACGGCATCGACAAGAAGAAGCTGCTGCGCGGCATGCTTAACCCCGTGACCCTCGAGATCTCGCTCATCTTCCTGTTCAACAACATCACCGTGCAGGGCCTAGCGTTCTTCCTGCCGACGATCGTGAGCACCATCTACCCGACCTTCTCGACCGTCCAGAAGCAGCTGTACTCCGTGCCGCCGTACGCCGTGGGCGCGTTCTTCACGCTGGCCTTCCCGGGGCTGAGTTGGTACCTGGATCGACGGCAGGTGCTGATTGGGTTGTCGGCGCCGATGGTTATGACGGGATATATTATGTTTTTGGCGTCGAAGGTGGCGAAGATTCGGTATGCTGCGACGTTCTTGATTGCCAGGTTAGTCACTTTCCCCGAAGCTGAGTCTTGATGCTGAAAATACTGACCAACCCCCAGTTCCGCCATGGTGCTCGGCCCAATGTCCAACGCGCACATCAGCGCCAACGTCCTAAGTGACACAGCCCGAAGCAGTGCCATCGGATTGAACGTCATGTGCGGCAACATCGGCGGCATCATCTCCACATGGTCGTATCTCCCGTGGGACTCGCCCGACTACCACATCGGCAACGGGCTCAACTTGGCCGCGGCCAGCATGATCTTCATCGTCGCCTTCACGGCGTGGTTCTGGATGAAGTGGGACAACAAGCGCCGCGAGGACCGCAGCATCGAGGAGGAGCTGGCGGGCATGTCGGAGCAGGAGATTCAGGATCTGGATTGGAAGCACCCTGCATTTAGGTGGAGGACGTAAGGCGGTGGCGGCGTGTTTGCTACCAGGTATAATATCCACGCGACGATTGCGTAACGTCGGTTAGATAATGAGAATGACATGACATCCACCCTCAACGGCTCCAGCCTGTGAGGTTGCATACTTTACTTTGTCTGTAAGGAGATTTTGAATTCTGGGCATGGCTTTGGGACTAGGCTGACATGATGATACAGCGGCAATTTGATCGTAGTAAGTGCCGTTCCTCGGTCCAATAGTAATGGTCAATATGACCATGACTGGCCGAGAAAGCGAAGTAGAACAATTCTCGAATAGAAGGTGTATGTCTATGTCACCAGAGCACCAATTTTTAAAATACACAGGCTTCCTATGATTGAAATATGAAACGATCTGGCCAGAACTTGAGTCGAAGCGGCATCAGCTAACTTATCGCATGGACAGTATTAAACCTCAGCCTCAGTCTCTGAGTACTGAGCAGTTTCCCTGATCATTTACCGCGCAGTCCACTAGCAGTCGATGGGATGGTAAATGCAAAGACCCAGAGACCTTTTCTTTGTTATCCGATGTTGACGATGTCTTATGCCTGAAGAACATTTTCTGACTTTACATCTGCGCTCGTAGGCACTCAGACGTTTCAATACTTCAGGAGTATAATCTCTGGGCAGGACCCGCAGTTCAGGCAAATGCCGGGTTTGAATGACCTTGGGGATCAACAAGATTCTCACGAAGCCTTGGAAGTCTTCATCGTCTGAATCAGAATCTGACTCTTCCTGGGGTACTCTCGTCATTCTACTATTACTTTGAATGTCTCTTTCGACCGTTCGACTTTTGACTAAGGGGGACGACCCCTTGAAGACTTTGGAGATTGGCCGATGGTCCACTTTGAGCACCCTCTTGAAGAACATGTTGCATGTTTGGCTTAAAAGTGTCAACAAAAGCAAGCTTAGCGCCAGGTTGGAGAACTGACCATTGTACTTCAACGCCTGCCTCGTTTGGCGACGTTGTCCCACACTTAGGGCAGCTTGCTGACGTCGTCCATCTCTTCGCGCGTGTCGCATCTCTACAAATGAGGCTCATAGAAACTCTCTGATAAGGTAAGAATGCGCTTTTCCAGTCAAGAGATCGATCGATTTCGCGACCGGTTGCTCGATCCTGCAAGGTATAGCGGCCCTTCCTAATTCGATGAAAGCCCTTCTTGCCTTTGAAGCGGTCGACGATCATAAACTCGAACATTTCCCATGATGTGATCGTCCTTAGATGGATTGGGAAAAGACGTCCTGCGGCATCCTCGAAAACAAAATGTTCGTCGCTGAATGGTCTCTCTAGTCGCATCATGGCTGTTCCAATGCGATCAAGCTCCCCTGAGACTGAAAACACTACAGAAAGAATCTGAGATATCGAACTCTTTAAGTCTATCCCCAAGCTCGATACATTGTCGAGCCTCGAGAGGAGTCGCTGAGCAAGCACACTCACGTTCGCCTTCAGTGACTGGGTGCTCTCCTGAATGGTAGCTGATGTGCGCTTCTCGCTGTCGAATATCTTCCGGGCCGTAGTTTCATGAAGCTGGCGGATAACATTCCTATCAGAAGTTAACACTTGCTCTAGAAACGGACGTTTTCACCAGATGGAATTCGGTCGTACAATGTTGTAAGTTCCAGCAACGTATTCATCGACATCGTGTGTCCCTGCAGCTCCCCGAGAAACTTTTCGATCTGCTTCTGCTCCAATCTCCATTGAACCTTCCTAGCAGCATCTTTCAAGATATTATTCGTGCCACAGTTGGCGAGGCTAGGTCCAAATTTCTTAATCTTGTCGCAAAAGTCTTCCAAGCATCGCTTAAGTTGCTCAATTTTGCGCAATGCAAGTATTCGTAGTTCATCTCGCAGTTCCTGATCACGGTAAACTTCGTCCACCTGTCTGAGTGTGCTTTCGAGATTTTTGAGGCTCTGAACGACGTCTCGAAATTCCTTTTTCGATCCACGAGAATCATCCAGCGCGCCGACAAGGTTCTTGATGAGTTCTAGGACGGCAATGAAGTCGCCAACGGCGCCAAATGCAAACGTGAACTCCATTTGAGGTCACAAGAGCGGCCGGTTGGTAGAGCGAAGACAGAAGCAAATGAAGAAAGGCGCTGTAAGAACGTCACAAATGTCAGCTGGTGCAAAAACACACCCTTTTTGACTGACAGTGGGAACTTGGGCGCGGCGGCCGCAGTTGAATATGCCTTGCCGCCCAAAGCTGGGTACGTGTCAGACGACAGCTAATTGGTCGACAAGCACACACAAGTGAGGCAACCAAACTATTTGGAACGGCAGCTTGGTGAGAGGGCTGACTAGATCCATGCCCCAATAGGCGCCCAGTTGCTCGGACCCTATCAAACGCCCAGATTAATATCTACTTGACACGAAATTTCGATTTTTCTAGACAACGCTCCACCGCCATTGAGTCATCGTTATTTTGTGACGGCGAACTTCACGATTTCGCGGAGCCCAGTCCGTGGACGAGACATGCAGGCTGCAGGGTAGAATCAGGCTACCAAACAAATCCCAGAACTCCACTGAAAGTCATCGCCACGGGTTGATAGTGGATACACGTCATCGTCCGGGCTCGCGCAGCTGGAAATAGCCACGTTAGGAGAGATACAAAGTCGGAAGTTCATGACGAACCACACTACAAATCATACATCATGACTGTTTCTATCATTTTCACCATGATTCTGCCTCAGAGACTCAGCCTCACCCGCTGATTTAATTTTACGAATCTTTTGTTGGGGGCCATCAACCCTCAAAAAGATCCGCCATCGGATCGACGCTGACATTGCTGTCATCTGGTGCGTTTTCGGGGCGGGCAAAGGCGAAATTCAACATTGTGACGGATCATATAACAACCTAGCAGCTTGACAACTCGGATAACTGGTCAAACCAAGCGACAGCCCTACCTGAGACCAGACGGTGGATCGAACATCGGAAAGACAGCTCGATCGAGACTACGACGTGTAGCCATCGTCGGTTATTACCATACCATCGGCAATACCAGCATCACGCAAGAGTCGCCGATTGGGAATAATAAGCTTTGATGACCAGAAGAAAATTCCGGCAGAATGTCTCTCGCCGCTATGGGAGCTATTGTGGCTCTTGACAAGGTCATGGATGTTGGCGTGAGCGCCCAGAAAGAAAGCCTGGTTGGTGCGCAGTCGAAGTTCACATCTCCCGGTGAGCAGGCATGTGCTTTGGAGTATCGCCAAGTCCGCCCGAAGTGGCTCTCAAGCAAGCGCCTTGACCAGGCTCGGTTGTCAAACCATGGCAGTGGTCATCAATGGGGAGGTCCCGGGATGATGAAGACGGAGGGGATGACATTCTCGAGGTTGACTTGATCGATGTTCAGGAGATGGATGATGATTGGGAGATGCAAGATGTCTCTGGTAACCTTTTGTTGTTCTCAGGCGAGTAGTTTCGCTTCTGCAAAATTAGAAAGGAAAGTCCTGCCTGCTTGTCACTAACTGAAGCGAACCATGCTTGCAGATTTAGTTTTGTTTCTGAAAAAGCAAAGGGTCTGCTGAAAAACCGATCTTAAGTGCATTTGATGACGAAGGGCTAAACTGGACATTTATCTCTTTTGCGCGAGAGATAGCAATTTTCCAACCGACTCCTTATTTAGCCACCATTATGCCCGATAGCGAGCTCTTCAAGCTGGCTGGTGCGCACACCAGTCCGGATTATGGCTTCCTCAAGTGTGGGTTCATCTGAACCTTTGCAGTTAACGCCGAGCGAAAATATCATAAGCCCTCCACATAAATATCTATGCTACACCCCGTGGTAGCTTTTGCACTCAATTCCTGGAAACACCAGTGCATTTTCCAGAAGGTCATCGTCAGCTCGCCATTCAGACACCGACACCAGCTTACCGGTATTTCCATGAAGGACGAGACTGAGCAGATGACAAGGCTTCTGGATAAATCGCTCAAAAGTAGGAGCATCGACTTATGACTGAGAATCAGCGGCGTGTCCCGGGGCTCAGGTTGAGGTTTCATCAGCACAGCCAGGGGTTGCTATGCGCTGACTGTGCGCGTATGCATCAGACCTGCATGGAAGTTCCGGAACGTTGCATAGGTAAGCCCTCAGACTCTCAGTAAGCAGCATATCCGCGCCTCAGTGTGCGCATACTGAACCAAATGACCTTTTAAACTTTGGCCAAAGTCTCGCAGGCTTGAGGCCACTCGAAGCTGAGCAATCAAAGCGCAGGGTAATGCGCAGGGCTTTGCTGCATAATATCGCTGGAAAATAAGCCAAACGGTTTTGCTCCCCGAGTCAGCCGGATTCCAGAACATTGTCAATCGTTGGTAACGTTTGGTGAATAAGTCGAGAGGGAACGTGACGCTCACATTAAAGCGAGTCAATGCGATGCCTCCGAGGCCCTGGGTCCACTAAATGTTCAACACCTACATATAAACCGCCTCGTGCTTTCTGAGGCCTATTGGAATGCCTATCCTCTTTTTTTGCCCCAGAGACAAGACGCCACTGTCAAAATGAAGCTATTTCTTCCCTTGCTTATGTTCGCGGCGGCAGCGTATGCCGCAAGCCCCGAGACATTGATGGAGTTCCAAATGGATCTTCGTGACCCTTACAACCCTTTGACTATCAGAGGCCACCCACCTGACTGTGGCGACGAAAACGAGGGTGAGAACGGCGGGCCTGTCGGCGACAACGGCGGTTCTCCCAGCCCAGGTCAGGGTTCGAGTGGCAGATACAACGTCTGCTGTCGGTACAATGGTCAACATAATAAATGCGTAAGTCACTTAATGATGACACCGTGTACTATACCTGATGGCTAACACGTGGTGTAGATTTGCTTGGCTCGGTGCAGGGCGGTTCGCACCTCAAAATGGACATATTTAGAGATCTGTTGGCTAATTTTAACCTAGGACTGCAACTCAGGAATTTGTTTGATGTAAATCGCATTCAAGTCTCGCGCGCCAATGAAAACGTACATACTCTGAAACGGGGTATTCAATCAACGGCAAAGTCCTTACACACTGAAGGATCATTCATTTAGTTCCACATTTCGATCCTATTGTAGGGAGGAGTCGATGACAGAAGCGTCAATTTAATGGTCAGGAGGGAGCATGTATGATTCATATACCCAATTTCAATGTGGAAAAACATTTCATTTGACACATTTGCTATGGTTTGAGTAACCGTATCAGGTCCATTCATATCGAAGGCCAGCCTCATAAACTCAGTTTCGAAATGTTGCCCTCGGCGAGGCGATATGAAATCCAACGCAGTAGCTAACGCAGATTAAGGTACAGATGTAGGCTGGCCTCCTGAATCATTTGATGTATGCGCCACAGCTTAAAGGTCCCGAGCGCGCAGCTCGATACCGGCCTGATGCGCTGTCTTTGTCTTGGCAAATTTCCATGCGGGAATACGACGCTCGAATAGTTCATCAAGCTCTTGATATGTGCGCCCCTTGGTCTCAGGATAGAGCAGAACACAAGGGATGAGGTATATAAAGGTGACGCCTCCAAAAAAGAGACCGATCTTTTGCTGCCAGCCAGCGTACTGATTTGAAAGCATCAACGGCACAGTGTAATTCTACTCTGGTTAGGCTTGGATGAAAACGAAAACGACAAGATGTGACGCCATGACTTACAAAAATGGTACCAGTGATGTATTGAACGGTTACAGCTAGTGAAGTTGTCTTCGCCCTCAGCTTCGGACTTGAGACCTCGACAAGTGAGATCCATCCTAGAAATATTAGCATACTTGTGATCTATCCCAGAAGGTTAAACTAAGGACAGGCTCACCGATTGGAGCCAATGAGTTGGCATACAGGAATGCCCAGATACCGCACAGAGCAACCAGCACAGGACCGGACGCCGAGGTGGGTTGCATAAACCCCAGGCCGCCGACAATGAAGCAAATGACCATCATGCCAAAACCCCCGCCGAGGACCAGAGTGCGGCGACCGACCTTGTCAACCATGTAGAACGACAAGATGATCCCGACCAAAAGAATGGCGTTGATGATGATTTTGCCCAAGAAGGGATCTTCGACGTTTGCCATGGAAAAGAAATACGTTGTGTAGCCAAACATTAGAGGCACGCCCACGACATTCTGAAAGGTTAGCGGCAGGGTTGAGATGATGGCGCGCTTGAGGTTGATTGGAGTCATGAGGGCTTTCCAGTCACTATCGCCGCCGAGGGACTTGGAAAGGGCGATGGACTGGTCGATTTCGTACCGCATGACAGCGTATTCGTGTTCAACGTCGTAACCCTCGACGTCTCCAACGAGTTTGCGGAGAGAATTCTTGGCTTCTTCATGCTTTCCCTTGGAGGCATACCAGGCTGAGCCTAGTTAGCCGTGGCCTAACACTGCTCCCGGGTGGCTTGTAACGTACCTGGTGACTCCGGTAGGAAAAGCATCGGCATGATCCAGAGTCCACAGAACACAAACTCCGAGTAGAAGATGTTTCTGAAGTGCATGGGGTTGGTGTCCTCGAGGATCTTGAGTCCGATGGCAAGGAAAACCTGACCCAACGAGAAGGCGAGGGAAAAGCTGCCCAATAGCGCGCCACGGAACTGAGGCATTGCAATCTCGGACATGTACACCATGACAGATGTTCCCATCATACCACCAGCACAGCCTGCGATCAGTCGAGCGACAAGAAGGACGATCCAATTCTTGGATATAATAGCTACTATGATGGACTTTTGTTGTTAGTCTTTGTCGGTTCTAGTGATGTGGAGAATGATTGTTTACCAATGTCAGGAAGAACGTGACTCCCCACATGTTGAACTTGCGCCCGAAGCGATCCGCTGTGTGGGGAGCGATGAGCTGAATGGCGATGGCAGTGACGAAGAACATGTAGCTCCATAGGGAGACATGGTTGGCGTTGAGAGCCGGTTGGCCGGTCTTGGGGTCTCGGACGGTAGCGAATTGCTTGATGAAGCCTTCATTGGCGACAATGCTTCCGACTACGGAATTGGCATAGCCCGCGTACCTGGAAGGAAGTCTCAGTGTTTCTGGTTTATGAATTCATGGGGAGTTAACGGACATTCCTGCAAGCGACACAGAGAGGCCGCAGGCGTAGAGTCTCCAGAACTTCTTGATGCATTTTGCCCTTCCCCAGTCGGCAAATGCAGAGGTGATTGGTGTTGCCTCTGCACCCTCTTTTGAGATGCCGGCTTCATGGTCCATCTCGGCTGCTTCCTCAAGATGGTCACCATTCGGCTTCTCGGCTATATGGGCGCCGTCACGATTTTGTGCCATCTCTGAGTGATAAGAAGAGAATGAAGACAATAATTGCCAATCGAAACCACAGCAATGAACGACCATGAACGATGGAAAAGTAGCTCAAGACGTCAGGGCCCAGAAGTTAAGTAGTTTCAAGTCCCGACATTCTGGTTAGTCCGGGGATGTGGGGTGGTTTTTTATGAAGACCAACCCTGGGGAAACAGGTTTCCTGGAGATCGCGGGGACCTTCAGCGTCAACGCTTAATGTTACCATAAATGGTCAATACTGATCAGAGCATCCGTGTAATCATGTCATTACAACCCATGAATATTGGAACAGCGTGATTTCTGGGGTCCAGATCAAAGTCTCGGCCTCTCGATCATGCCCGATCCCTGACACCACGGGGCAAGCCCACCTCACTCCATCCACTTTGATCATGATGCCTCAAGATGGTTGGCCATTGCAACGTGAACAGACCGGCCTTTAGCCGAATATTTCCAAAAGCCTGGCACTCGTTGCCATAGGTCAGCCGCACTTACCCCATGTGTTCGGTAAATGCAGAAGATCCTGACATTCAAGCAGTCGGTGTGGACCAAAATGGATGTTTAGCCCCGGGAAACCATCGGCCGATGACCGGCCGACCACCGGCCGATCGTTGCCCAGTCTCCGCAAAGTGCACTCTGTCGAGATCAATCCACCTGTCCGATGCACCTGTAGCTCACATGACGCATAAAAGATCATGGGTACTCAGTCCATACCCCTCACCATGACACAATGATAGTTGGTAGCTAATATTGCGCTTCGTATTTGGTGGGGCATATGGGAGCAAGTGTGCCCATCTTGAGCCGCGGTGTATTTCAACTAAACCATCAGTCGTATCGCCTGACCCCCAAGCTCACGGCATGTTTGAAATTGCATTCTCTTCCTCGAAGGATATTCTTTCAAGTCAACATGCTTAAGCCACAGGCTAACGCCATTCGAGAACTCATCTCCCTTGATGGGGTCTGGAACTTCGCCTTGGAACCTTCGACACGGCCGCAGCCGAAAGCATGGGAACATGATCTACCATCTCAACTCCAAATCCCTGTACCAGCCAGTTACAACGACATCCTCATCGATCCAAAGATTCGAAACCATGTCGGATGGGTGTACTACCAACGTCACGCAACGATTCCTCGAGCGTGGTCTGGAAGGCGGTATGTCCTTCGCTTCGATGCCGCCACCCATCCGGGCCGTGTCTACGTGAACGATCAATTCATCACGGAACACACTGGTGGATATACGCCATTCGAGGCGGATATCACTGATGTTGTGTCGCCGGGGCAAGAGCTCCGTTTGACTATTGCTGTCAGCAATGAGTTGGACTGGACGACGATCCCTCCAGGCAGGATCAAGGTCGAGGACGGGAAGCGAAAGCAACACTATCAACACGACTTCTTCAACTACGCTGGACTTGCTCGATCTGTATGGCTATACTGTGTCCCACAGATACATATCTCCGATGTAACCGTCAACACCGACGTCACCGAAGGAGGAAAGGTTGGCATCGTCAACTTTGAGATTAGCACCAGCCAGTCGATCACGGACTCCAAAGTCAATGTGTCACTTACAGATGAAGACGGCAAGGTTGTTGGAAAAGCATCTGGGACGACTGGAAAGGTAGTGGTGAGCTCGGCTCATCTGTGGCAGCCGGGAGCAGCATACCTCTACCAGCTTCGTATTCGGCTCGTTAATGACGAGGGTCGTGCCGAAGACTCTTACCATCTTCCCGTTGGCATAAGATCAGTCGAGGTGAGGGATAACCGCTTCATGATTAACGACGAGCCGTTCTATTTCCGCGGGTTTGGGAAGCATGAGGATACCCCTATTCGAGGCAAAGGACATGATGCCGCATACATGATCCACGACTTCGAGCTGATGAAATGGATCGGCGCTAACTCATTCCGCGCGTCGCACTATCCCTACGCAGAGGAAGTGATCGAATATGCGGATCGTCATGGAGTTGTCATCATCGACGAAACGGCTGCAGTTGGCTTGAACCTGGCAGTGGTTGCCGGCCTTCACGGATCGAAGCAATTGCCAACATACTCCCCTGACACGGTTAGTGATGAGACGAGGAGGTCGCATGAGCAAGCTCTCAGAGAACTCATTGACCGCGACAAGAATCATCCCTCAGTCGTCATGTGGGCCATTGCCAACGAGCCGGCGGCACATGAGCCTGGAGCAAGGGAATATTTCGAACCGTTGGTCGCGCTTGCTCGTCAACTCGACTCCCGTCCGATTTGCTACGCCAACGAATTCCAAGCAAGCGTCGACAAATGTCTCATTTCTGACCTGTTCGACGTTCTCTGTCTCAATCGCTACTACGGCTGGTACCTGCACACAGGCGACCTCGAAACTGCTGAGACCAATCTCGAGAAGGAACTGCTTCAATGGGAATTAAAGTTCAACAAGCCCATCGTGATGTCAGAATATGGTGCCGACACTCTTGCTGGGCTACACACTGTGGGCGATGTTCCGTGGAGTGAGGAATACCAGAGCCGCGTATTGAAAATGAGCCACAGAGTCTTTGATCGGATAGACAGTGTCGTCGGAGAGCATGTGTGGAACTTTACGGACTTTCAGACCCCGTCTACCTTCATCTTCCGCGTAGACGGGAATAAGAAGGGTGTGTTCACGAGAGATCGGAGACCGAAGATGGCAGCGCATGGGCTTCGAAAGCGATGGACCGGAAGTTAGCGACAGACAGCGAAAGAACCCTTGCCCAGGCAAATGTTATGAAATCAACATATTTCCATCATGGAGGGTCATGAAGCTTGTGTGGTCAGATTCAATTGCTATTCTGAACGGCGCAGAGACCTTTCAAGCCTCTTACCACGAACTAGAACTAATTGGCATTCGCTTGACTGCCGACGCGATAAACAAAACACGTTGTCTTTCAGTGAAGTCATGTGGCATAACCAAATTATCAGGGATATTTGCGTACAAAGCCTGAGATCTGACAAATCCCCATGTGCGTTTCGATTTAGAATGGTGACTCGGATACTTGAGCCATCGAATCTCGGTCCTCTTCCACGCAGCCTGCATGTCATTCAGCTTCATCAAACCTGCTGGCCTTGGACTTGGCGGTGTTGGTTCACACTTCAATCGAATGCGCCAATGATGAGGCAGATCAGGTTCTATGTGTACTCTTGAAGGATCTCACTGTCACTGTTTGCGATTAGTGACACAATTTGCCCGTGTTCGCGTGTGGATAACTGGTCCGACCGTCCGATCGACCGGGCAAAAGTTCTCTGCCCTCAACGGCGGGCTTAGATATGCTGTCACTGCCCAGGGTTTGATTGTTTGCAACCTTCTCATGTTATGCAGACAGCTATTTCCGGCCTCGAGGTCAGCACTTTGGTGTACATTTACCCCTCTTGGACAAACGGCGCAAACACCCTGGTCTGTTTGCGCAGCCGAGCCTAGCCCACAGGCGATGATTATGGAGTGTCGGATCCCGCCGACTTGAGTCGATCTTACTCGTCAAAATCTTTTTATGCATTGTAGAAGATAATATTAAAATCGCTGTAGTGAATGAATTTGTTCTTTCGTGGCGCCATTGTTGCCACGAGGCTGCCATCACGAACCTACGAGAACAGGCTTTCGCATGATCCTCCAATGTTGATACGTCAAATAAGCCTGCGATAAGTAGCATCACCCATAAGTCCTGATGATTCGCCCGCATGCTCAATCCAGATTGTCTGTCAAATGCGAGTCCAAGCCCTGGACTCTTCCCCTCGGCGAATCCCACGTGGCGTCGTCAATTACATCTTCTCAGCTTTCGCCATGGGGTCGAGTCTTGTTTGACTGTTTGTTTTTCGTTTACAGACCATCCGTGCCCCCCATACGTCCGTAACCACGCAAGCATGCAGGTTCCAACATGCAGCTCTCCACAGCACGGATTGCCGTCAGGCCTCTAATCTGCCAGCCCAGTTCCCGATTGCAATGCTTCTCTGCTTGTGCCCACCTCTTTCCACGTTGTTTGACGGGATACCCCGACGATCTGGGCTCTAATCAGCCACCAGCCTGTCAACCGAGATTCTGGGCAGATGCACCCGGTCGTTTGGCTCACTTACCAAGTAATTTGCACCCGCGCTTTGGGGCGTTCTGATTGCCCCCTTCCTCAACGCAGAACCACGGGCAGCTGAATGAATGGGTCAGCATGCATATCCGCCTCAAAGGGAACCCCATTGTTCGTCGAGCGTCATGGTCGAGATGGATGCGGGTGACCACATAACAAAATGGTGATGGTCGTCCTGCCAGAGACACCTGGCGGTGTTCCAATTTTCAACTCGCTTTCTGCGCCTTCGCCAACACCTTGGCCTTCATCGGTTCCAAATTTCATTCCATTGTTTGTGCGACTGATCTTGCATATCGACACTCAGGTGGCAGTTTCTTCTTACCGCCAGTCGCGCCTGGCGCTCAACACAACAAGCCAGCCACCTCTGCATAACACCTCCAGACAATGTCGGTCAAGGGGTCTGAGGCATGGAGGGCCGAGGACAAAGGGCCGGAGATGCTATGGGTCTGTTGGACGATGGCTGGGTTGACAACAATTTTCGTCTCGGCACGAGTCTGGTATAGGCGCAGGATTGGGAGAACGTTCTACAGCGATGACTACTGCTGCATCCTGTCATTGGTATGTGTATCTATCGGGAGCTTGGGTCCACATGTGGTCTCTCCTTCAAGGATGCCGAGAGTGCCTTCGCACTGATACTGGTTCATCATAGGCTTGCATACTTGCGTCTTGTGCAGCTGCCACCGGTGCCATCAGCTATGGCTATGGCAGGCATAAGGACGTACTCACATATGAGCAGAAGAAGGGTGCCATCTTCTGGTCACATGTGGGGTTTGCTCCGGGAATCATGTCTTTTGCGATTCCGAAACTCGCGGTTGTCTCATTGTTAACGCGGTTAATGAATCCAAGGCGATATCATCTGTGGTTCCTCTGGGGTATCACAATTCTGTGTTTACTTACACACGTTGTCGTCCCCGGCTTACATTTCGGTCGATGCGTTCCCGTCGCTTCAATCTGGGACGAGCATGTTCCCGGCCATTGCTTTGACGCAAACATCACTGTCGATTACAGCATTTATGGAGGAGGTAATCAATGATTACGTGAACTTTCAGTCAGGAGATTCTCGGCTAACATTCCTTCCTACGCAGTTTTGTCAGCATTTGTAGATGTCTACCTGGCGTTATACCCAACAGTGGTGCTATTCAGATTGCAAATGGCAATGAAGAGAAAGATCGCCTTGTCCTGTGCACTCGGAGTCGGTGCTATGTACGAAAGCCTCCCAAGGACCACCTTGTGTTTCGTGAGGTTTTACTAACTCTGCCGCAGTGGTGGTGCTGTGGCCATAGTCAAGTCCATCCGCCTGCCACAACTCAGAGAAGACGACTTCACCTGTATGACCCCACCCTCCTTGAAATGCCATGAAAGGTACTGACACGCGACTCAGATCTCACTTCTGACCTTCAAATACGAACTGTGTAAGCATTATTCCAATTTTTCGGCTGGTCGGCTCCGAGATGTAGTTGATTCTTTGCGTCGATCATACGGAACTGACTAGAGTTTACAGGGTCGAAGGCAGCACGATCACCATTGCCAGCACCATCCCTGTCCTCCAGCCCTTGCTCGAATTGATCCTGCGACGCAACCCCTTCAGCACCGCCAAAAATACGACCGAGGAGACGCCAAAGTTCTACGAGGACTACGCTTCTCAGAGAGAATCTCGAGGAGGAAGCAAGATCGAGCTTGGACAGCGCAAGCCCAGGCCGAAACCTCGGGACGACTTAGGCTTCACAATCATGGAGGATGACAGCCAGGAGAACATCCTACCCGAGTGCAAGAGGCCAGCCCCGGCGTTCATGTCAGACAGGCACGAGACGACTCCGCCCCAGTCTGCGGATGGTGGCATCGTCCGAACCGACGTTGTCTGCGTCTCGTTCGAGGATAGGGGTCCACTTGGAGAGAAGCTAGCCTCAAGTAAATGGGACATTGTTTGAGGCTTTGGGTATTTGATTTTGGATTGCAAGGCTCGATTGGGCTACAGAGAGCGTGTCTTCTTTTGTTCTGGATATAGTTTACTACCCCTCTTCGGCCGACGGAGATTATCCTCTCCAGGTGGGGTTCTGTCGGTTGCGTCTCCGGACCAGCATCATCTAAGGCTGATGTTTGTAAATACATGTTAGGCGAGTTTGATCTGCCCGCATCTCGCGTGAGGTCTTTTGCGGACTGAATCGAGGAGTATTCCGTCACCATACATGCCACTGGAGCTGTGCGTCATACAGAGAGTTCCCTCAAATGATAATATTTTATTTGAATAGTATTTCAGGAGGGAAGCCTAGATCCTCAGCCCCGACGAGAATGGAACTAATAGTAGTCGGATGTCTGGTGGTATTCAAGTAGCCTAATTGGTACTCCTGCCGGCTGAATCCCGTCGAGGATCAACATCGTCAAGTCCCAGCCGCCCCAGCTCCGGTTCTTTCATTGAATTAAAAAGAAGATATGGACAAAACCGCTGAACGCCGTTGTCCGAAACCCATCCCAAGCACCGTCGCTTATCATCATGATGACCGCTTTGATATGTCATTCTCTAGCAGCCAGTAAGCGCCTAGAGGTTGTCAGTACTTGTTTCTGGTAAGATCTTGGGTGGTCTTCACGTACGGCTTGCTGGTTCTTCATGTTTTGTTGGATACCTCCAGAGAAGTCCATCTGAAGTGACTGAGTAACCGGGTTATCCTGCTGAGGGTTGCCAGTGAGGCCAGCAACCTTCTGGAGCTCAGAGAGCTGGGCATTCGCAACCTATTGGACTGTTAGTTCTCATGCTCTGTTTCATCACGTTTCCAAACACCACATACAACTGCGAGACCCTGAGCGGCACCGTTGCCGGAGGGGGCGATAAGCTGGTTGGCCTGGCGGACCTGGATACCGTCGCTGACGAAGGACAGCAAGTTGGACTTGGCAACCTGGAACTGCTGCATGTTGACGGGGTTGGCCTGAAGAGATTGCATCACGGCCGCGAGACCGGCCTGCTCCTGCTGCTGGATCTGGATGTTCAGAGCAATTCCGCCGGCCAGAATCTTCGCCTCAGCGCAAGCGGGGGTGTCATTCGGGGCCGGAGCCGGGGGCGGCTGGGGAGCCTGGCAGGCGGCCAAGGTGGCGAGGGAAAGGATGACAGCGTAGGCCTTCATTTTTGCGGGTTGCTTTTGTTTACTGATTATTGGTAAAGATTGAATAGTAGTTGATTAGCGTATGAAGGACCTGCCCGGGGCTGGTTGAGTAATGACCGTTGCTGCTGCTTGACGACGTTGCCGAATCCAGATTCAGTACCGACCAGAAGGAAACGGGAAAAGAGGGTTGGGTCAACTGGTCTTATAAGTAAGTTGCAACGACGGGACGGCATTCAGTCCAACGCCGGCACGGTTCACGAAGCAATCATGAGATGATGCCGCGGGTGGGGGAGCCATTGGCGGCAGCGCAGAAGACAGGGCGGGCCAGCAAAGGAGGTTGAAACTTCCGGATGATAGACTTTCTGTAGTGTTTTGGTGCGGTCGCCGAGTCACTGTGCTGCTTGTTTCGAACCTTGAATACCATTGGGACGAAGGAAGGATTTCCCTGATTGTCCAGTCGCACAGACGGTGCATTGAGATGCAGGGTATCAGAGTAGCCACACAGCCCACGAATCACATCCCTAGTGGCAGGGCGCCGGTCCAGATTCTACCTGCCCTTCTCCCCCTCTGCCGACTCGTGGCCGACTTCATAAGGCAGGACGAGTCCGAACTTGCGGAGCGGATTGGTGTTGGTTGGCACCTTCACAGGGGGGCCGCCGGCGGTCCCCGACCAGACGTCACAACTTTACGTCTCGGCCTTCGAACTTAGATTGGAATGGTGCCCTTCCTTCCCGCTTTCTTCTGGCCCAATCTCGTCCCTCTTCTCCTGGAAATTCAGGGGGAATGGTGAGTCTTGCCGACTGCCAACATGGCTACATCCATGACTCGTCTGAAGGATGTTTCCGCTGCCCACACCCATCAATGCTGAAAAGAGTACTTTCTCCGAGAAGCTTAATGACAGCGCCGTCGCTACAATAGGCTAAGCTTTTGGTTAGTCATCTCCCGTCCTTGGGTGATGCTACTACAAGCAGCCTCCAACAGGCCAAAGGTGGCCTAATCTAAGCCAAAAGGAACGGATGGCAGTTCAAACACCCGTCCTCAAAACCTGCAAGTTGACAACTTAATTGCTTGTTTGCCTCTCCAGGTCTCTCCCTTCTTCTCTGAATTGAAGGAAAGCGCAGTTTCATATGGCCCGTAGCGAAATTGAGTGTCTGGTGCTCTGGCCCCAATGGTCAACCAGGCCAGCAGCTGGCTGAGGCCGGGCCTCTTAACAGACTCTTAACAGAGTGTCATATAATTCCCTTGGCAGTTTGATAGGGCTGCACATGAGCGGCCTGGATCTCGGTCACCCTTCCCTCCGATCCCTTCCCACGTTGTGGAAGCTGCGGGAGGCGTTCGCTCACCCGCTAGAAAATGTTTCCTCGGATCTACAGAAACTCTCCCTCTGGCTGTCCCAGATGTTTGGCTCTCACTGATCAGACTGAGCGCCACCATTTTCGCGGAGATTAACACTACTCCGTCGCCAACGGATGTCCATGTGCGCCACCACGCTTGTATGCAATCGAGCCCACCACCTTCAATTCTAAGAATCTGTCATGTGCACACTGCATTGTAGAATAGGCGAGATGATCATACCAACCAAGAAAGATGCTATGAGTGTCAGCCCCAACCACGAGCCTCATCCCGGAAACGCTCATGGTAATAAGCCAGCCCGTGTTTGGACCAGTACCACACGACACCACACCACATTCATTTTCTCATGCAAATCAAGGCTCTTGTGTCTTCAATCTTGAAACCCTTGCTGGGATTTTCATACCCAATATGATGGGCGAACACTCCTCTCGGCGCGCTCTTGGCAAAAGGCCGATCCCGAGACGTGCAACGGTGCGATGGAGGTCGCGTTCCACAAGAATCGCCGATGGTAGGCTGCATGACTTATCGACAGATATGAGAAGCGCGTTATCTTAGACATTGTATGCTATATAGCCCCAGATAACAGCATCTTGAATCAGCTAAGCCATGCTGTGGAGACCAAAAAAAACTGCCCTGCGGAATGAGCCATCCCGGAGGATCATGACAGAAACGCGATTGAGAAACAATTGCTTTTACTACCTGTCATACCTGCAGAAGCTATGATCACAAGCCGGGCAGAAACTATCTTCCCGCAACTGTAGTTCAAACGCATTCTGAGTGATTTGCAAACACACTTTGAGTGCTTCTCGTTCACCGGCATCCCGCATTGGAAGACGAGCGAGACCGCAGGAAGCGATTGCCTCAAGATCAGGGCGCTGAGCTAGAGGATAAACTCAAGCTTGTGGGGATCCGCGCCTATGACGGTTAGGCGATAGCTTGAGATGGTGTGCAGCAACATGCCACTTTTTAACTGGACTTCTCCGCCTTGAATTTCCGTCCGAAGTCTGCATAAGGGGCAGGGTCGCAGTCGCGAGGTGTCTCGAATGTGAAGTATCCAGTCGCGCTGCGTCTCGCCCGCCAGTGGGGTTTCTGTCAACCATAAGCCAGACAAGCAATGCCCAGAGTCAGTCAGGCCCAAGGAGCAGCAATCCTCAGTGTCGTAGTCAGGGGTAAACCCAAAGACCCCAGCTGTAAGGCGCTTTCCCCTGCGCTAGTACCAATGAGTTTGTCGGAGAAATAATAGTCGAGGCCAACGGAAATCCCACGATGCCCAGCTTCCTCAGACCGTTAGTGAGTTTTCCGGATCGACGGCTTCCATCTGAAATCTGACCTCTCCTAGCGCCACAAAGGTCTAATTGTAGAATAGGCTTCTGTGAACAGCCCGCCAGCTGAGAATTGTCCCACATGCCGAACATTTAAAGTCTGCAACGTCTTTTTTGGACGATAAAGGCAACGGCGGGAGGACGATAGAGACGAAAAGGTCGGCCAGGACCGCGGCATAAACATAGGTGGGAGGATGATGGGATCAATCATCGAGTGATAGAATCTAAGTTATCGCTACTGTTCACGAGTAAGGCAATCGCACGAGATATCTCCGCGAAACGACCGTGCCCGAGTCGCTTGCGCCCTCGGGGCGCTTCGGATCCGTGTTGAGCTCTCGCGGAGACCTCGCGGAGTTCGGATATCCCTGTCTGTTCTTGTCACCGCGTGCCCGGGCGCAACAGGGATCAGCTTCCTTAATTAGCCCGCGCGCGCGACGGCCGGACTGGCCCTGGGCAAAAGTGCGGCCTCGATTAACATGGCGTGTCAACTCGTGTAGGGAGCTCATTAGAGGGACGGCCCATTGGAGATTCAATGCCGTTGAACTGGATGTTTCTTTCGTAAAGTCAATTTCGATTCCACGTGTGACGAGATAGACGACCCTTGGAGCTAGCCGGAGCTAACCTTACGGAAACGCAGATTCACCAAAGAGCTGTTGAATTGCTGGTAATTAACTGCCAAGGCTCGGATTCGCTGTTGGCGACCAAACACCTTGGCACGAATGCGACATCCAATCTCAGAATCGCCCGGCTGGCTAGGGTTTCCGAGGGTCCGTTGTTTCCTGCCGATGACCCCGCGCGAAGGGCGCCGACACGCGTCGGCTCTCGTTGCACAATGACGCTATTCACATTACCGCCTGCCTGTTCGAAATCTTGGCGAGAGCAAATGCGGTTAGACGAGTGAGACCTCAACGCGTCGCCTTCGCCAACACAAGCGAGCTTGGCAAAGCAAAAGCAGATATCACGCGAGATGGAAAAAATGTTTCAATTCTCAAGGTTGTCGGACCATCCGCAAAACGATGCATTGGCTATCTCTACTTCCGCTCTGCGCTACACAAGTCGCTGGGGTGTTCAATAAACCCGCATTAAAAGTCCAAGAACCAGGACTAGACTGGACACGAGAATCTGTCGTCGAATCGTCATTTGAGGGTGATCAAATGCAGCCAGAACGTCACAGGTTCTTAACTGAGAAGACCAAAAGTAAGGCCACAATCAAATGGTAGTTCAAATAAATTCGATTCTAACACGACCAGGGTTTACTGTTGACGGAAAGACCCTCCCAAACGTCCACTTTGATGCTGGGGAGTCTTATGCGGGCCTGCTTCCAGTGAACTCCTCCGTGGCCAAGGATGACTTGCAAGAGCTATACTTCTGGTTCTTCCCCTCTAAAGAGCCACCGGCTGAAAAAGAGATCGTCATTTGGCTCACTGGTGGTGTAAGTCTTCTTTCGGTTTCCATGCACATTGGTGGTGTTGAAGACGAAAAGCTAATCAAGATGCAGCCTGGTTGCTCGTCCATAGGTGAACTTCTACAAGAAAATGGCCCCATATCGTGGAAACCTGGGACGTTCGAGCCTGTGCAGAACCCCTGGAGTTGGCACCGCCTGAGCAATGTTGTGTGGATTGAACAACCCGTGGGAACAGGCTTCTCGCAGGGCCCGGTAACGGCTACCGATGAAAGACATGTCGCAGGACAGTTCATGGGATTTTGGAAAGCCTTTGTTGACATGTTCGACCTGCATGGCTACAAAGTCTTTGTTACTGGGTCTTCCTATAGCGGGCTGTTCTCTCCGTACATCTCGAGTGCCATGCTTGATGCAGAGGATACGGATTACTTCAACGTCAAGGGCATGATGATCTTTGATCCTTCGATATCGCAACGGAGCATTGGTCAGCAATTTGGAGTGACCAAGACTCTCGAATACTGGGGTCCTGTCTTCACGCTGAACGACACAGCAAGGGCGAAAGTCAATAAAATCGATCAAAGATGTGGCTACAGCGAGTATGTGGACAAATATCTGACATTCCCACCGTCAGGAACTCAGCCAGTCGACGTCCCGAGAGCTTGGAACCCAGACAACGAATACATACCGGAGTGCGACATCCTATCATTTGTCGCCGAAGCAGAGAGGATTGCGAATCCCTGCTTCAGTCTCTATAACGTCCTCCAGACCTGCCCGCTTGCGCACGACCCCATCGGCTTTACCGACAACAGGCTCCGTCATCCGTCAGCTGGCCCGATTTACTTTGACCGAGAAGACGTCAAAGACGCCATCAATGCTCCTGTTGACAAGCAGTGGCGATTTTGCAGCAGAGAGCCCGTATTTGTAGATGACATCGACAACTCCAACAACCCAGGTCCTGGAAGTTTGCCTGTCATCCCAGGAATCATCGAGAGAACCAACAACGTCATCATCGGGCATGGATTGCAAGACTTCATCCTGCAGAGCACTGGCACATTGCTTGGTATCCAAAATATGACATGGGGCGGGACGCAGGGGTTCCAAGTGCGGCCTGAGAATACACTGAACATACCACTTCACCCAGATATGGAAGCGTTTGGTGGAAGTGGTGAGCTTGGGTTATGGCATTCAGAGAGAGGGCTCACGTATTTCGAGACCCCAATGTCCGGCCACTTCGTTGGGCGTGATGCACCATTTATCTCGTTTCGAGCACTAGAGGTGCTATTAGGACGAGTAGAGGACTTTAGGTCAATAGCCCCATTTACGACGGACTACGAGATGGACGCCAGGAGCGAAGAGCTCTGAGATACTACTCTGTCAACAATATCGATAGCGACTGATTGCTACATTGAGAACGAGACAGGACCTTGCGAATAGCCTAATACAAGTGTTCATGGAAACCACCTAGTCTTTTGGTGGCTGCGGCTACATTTTCTCTGCACTTTACTCCTTCATTCGATGATGACAATGATGGAGACGACGACGGTGTAGATAATCCTAGTCACATTAATGTTATCAATTTAACGATGACGACGGCAATAGTAATATTTGGTATAAACCCACAGGAAAAGTGGGTGGCCTCTATCAATGCCCTTCTTCTAACGTACATACCTAAAACCATGAAACAGATATCCTGACGCCATTCCATGCCATTTTGACGTGAAACAATTAAGCAATTCTCAAACTGACGCACTTTCCTCCAGCCATTTCAAACCCAGTCCTCTCAGATTAAGCACTAACTGCCCACGCTCGCAGCCCCGCAACCTCGCCCGCTGTGCATGGCTTGTTATCGTACAACACGCGATGCTTTGGAATCTTGTTAGCCTTGGTCGGGATCTGAAGGACAATGCTTTCCGTTGCGCCAGGGAAAATTGAGCCATGCCCTTCTTCGGTGAGGTCCGCGGTATCGGTGGCGAACAGCAACCCAAACTCTCCGCCCTTCGTGGTCAATGTAGTGGAGCTGTTGTCTGGCAGAGTGATGACACCAAGGCCTCCAACCAACACTACCCACCTAAGCTGTGTTAGCGTATCAGATTGTCTTTTCCTGACCGGGGAAACGTACTGGTTGGTGGGTGCAGGGTGGAAACCACTGTCGAAACCGGCCGGGACGACATTGTACGACATCTTTGAGACATCTCCGAGAACTGTTGTTCTGGTATCGACGAGTCCGGATTGGGTTGAGGAGCGGAAAGGCTCGTCCAACTCCCAGCATTCGAATCGCGAGGCGTTGTTGTACGTGCCAATGGCGGTCACGTTCAACTTGGTTTCCATCGCTGTGGTTAAGGCAGCAAAGATTGCCAGCAACCAGACTGAAGTTAAAGGAAACATATTGATGCTTGAAGTAGTTACAAATGTTCGAGTTCGATGCGTTGATGGCGAGCAATATTTAGATTGAAGAAGTCTGGCTGAAGTGCTTTTATAGTTTTGAAGTTTTCCATTGTCCCCTACCGCAGATATTTCTGTTCTTAGCGTTCACTAAAGTCAAAATGGTGTCTGTCGCCCTCAGCCTCAGCCTCATCCTCAAAACTTATCCACCAGAGCCCATTCCCCCCAAGGTGGACATTTTTTGAAGGCCCCCATGTTGTGGATTCAGTTGTTTGGGGATGTTGTGTCTCAGGTGGGCAGTGAGCACACTGCTGGGCGAGAATGGCGATGATGTTGATTGCCTAAGAGACTGTATCTGACCTTGGCCAACCCTTTTCACAAGCTGCGCCACTGCCATGAGACCTCATGGGGCTACATGTTGGGTTGCATGCGAAGGCTGAGAGCGGAGTTGGGTCCGGACCCCAGGGCTGATTTTAGAAATCACGTCAGCCAACCAACGGTCCTCAACGCTGGGCGGACTGCGCGTAACATTGTCAGTTGCTTGGAAGTTCAAATGTGATAAGAATTAACCCAAAAGGGCAATGATTGCTTTTTGCTGAAGAATGTCGAAAGAAAACAGAAATTGTGGTAGATCCCGTCAAATTGGGGGCCATGGTTCGCCCGAAACAAAAAGAAATGTCAAATAAATATACTCTGATGAGTACGCAATGCAACATTAATAACGGCAGGCAAGATTCGTTGTATAGGCTCTCTTCGTATGAGGGGATATGAACTTTTAGATCTCGCGTACCCCAAGATGTTTGTTTATAAGCAACTCGGTAGGGACTTATTACGGCATACAAGGTAGGGTTACCAGCCAAACAGCATACTACTATGGCGGACTTATCTTTTGAACTTCCTGGAAAACCATAGAAAGGGGAACAGAAAATCCTCAGCCAACGAAGTATCCGTAAGTCTTCAGTGGAGGTTTAGTCAATGCTATCTTATTGCCCAATACCGATCAGAATTCACGTTACCCGGTCCGCGAACCACAAGAGCCACCGGAAAATGTCGTGAGGTACCACTAGTGACTGAGAGTTGAATCTCATGACGTTTTGGACGTACAATAATTGATCGACAAATTTCGAAAGACCTGTTCATCTCCTAAAATTGTGAATCGTTGAGAACAAAGAAAATCTGCATCGTCCGTTTTGAGTGTCCGAGTCGACGGATGAAGGGTGCGCCACCGTGACACAGGTTCGGAGTTTATCCCGGTTCCCCGAAAGTGGGTTTTTACCCCACCCCTCGGTGAAGAATCGTCTGTTTCGCCCCTTGATCCATCTCAACTCACGACACACGTCCACAATGCCGCAACATACCCGAAGTCGAACAGGTTGTTTGACCTGCCGGTAATCAACCCTCATCAATTTCTGAGCTCTCGGACTAACTGAAGTGCAGAGACGATGGCTACAAGTGCGATGAGGCAAAGCCGAACTGTGGCCGGTGCGTCCGGCTCGGCAAGGTCTGTAAGGGGTACGGCCTCAGAGTGAGATGGAAGGCTGCGGACGTATCGACGATTCCGTCCAAGGTCACGAAACGACGGAGTCCAAAGTCAAAAGGCTCCACAGCACCTCAAAAAGGCGCTGCTAAGCCAACATCTCCTGAACAGACCGGGGTGATGTTACTAGGTTTTGCTCGGTCATCATCCACTGCACCATCAACTGAGACAAGCCTCATTCAAAACCCGTCGTACATCCAGTCAGATATCTCCTCAACGAATCGATTCTTACTCCATCACTGGAACTCATCTCTAGCGAGCGTAGTCTCCATGGCCTCCGGCAGACAGAACCCATTCCTCATTCACCTGACGCCCATGATGATGCGCTCGCCAGCCCTCCTGTTCTCCATCTCCTCCATGGCGGCAGGGCACCTTGCAGTACTACGAAAAGACGAGAATCTGAGGACAATGGCGTCGAGACACATGCTTATGGCCGTATCATCACTCCGAGAGTCCATTCAGACAGAGAACCCGGAGCTATCCCTCGCCACCATTATGATGCTCCAGATCTCAGACAGACTCTTCAACACGGACAGCCAGATCGATCACCTCGCTGGTGCGAAAGCGGTGATTATGCACTCGGGAGGACCTGGAAAGTGGACGAGCTCTAGCGCTCAGTTTCTTCTAAGCCTTTGCTTTTACCATGACGTCATGTCATCAATTTCTCGCACTGCGAAGCCGCTCTTGAGCATGACGAATGTGGCTCCTCTGGAGGGCTTGCACAGCTTGGAGAAGCTTACATCACTTCTCTCTATCGTTGGCACAATAAGCAAGATGCAGGGACAGTCGGGCGAAGCACACCAGCGGCACGGTTTCAACATCAGGAAGAACCTGCTGTCCATGGACTCGTCCACAGACGGGGATCAGGACATTGAGAACACAATCCAAGCATACAGGCATGCGGCCATTGTCTATCTCTACCGCGTCTGGGACGATGGCACGGAGCCTCCCAAACCCTTTCATGCAGAGCAATGCATCCATCATCTGCTCAAAGTCCCAATTACATCCTCATTCTGTTCTGCACACGCCTGGCCTCTCTGGACCGCGGGATGCGAGTCGGTTGATCCTCAGAACCGGCAGCTTGTTCAGGGAAGGATAAAAGAAATGTACGAAAGCAGACGGCTTCCGTCTCTGGCGCGGGTTCAACAAGACATGGAAGAGGTATGGGTCGCAAAGGACGCCCAGCGGATGCAGTTTGGAACGGAAAATGTGGATTGCTGCAAAATGATTTTGGATAACCGTCACCGAGAGGCAGACCTAGTCTGATTCTATCTCTACGAAATCCCCTCGTCGCCATTCTCTCACTCGATGCAATTACCGTCTCTTGGGAGTAGCTGATGACTGCCCAAGCCCAAGGCAAGAAGCAATCTTGAAGAAGACATCCGTGTTGTCATACACGCCCGCAAATGTCTGTTGGCAGGGACCCATCGCGAAGAGCGGCACGTCCGTAATCGAGTGGACGCCCGACGACGAAGATACTGGCAACGTTCCTTGCACGAAGAAGCCACCCTCACCATCCTCCGGGTTAGCCACATATCCGTCTTCTCCGCTGACAACAACCTTACGAGGCGACTCGTGCAGCTGGTAGTTCTCCCTCCGATCGGGGCTTGCTCCGAAACCGGGCGCAATGGCATAACGAGGGCTCCAGTTCAAGGGGAAGTTAGGACCGGTGCCATACTCGATGCCATCAGGTCGTTCAACAGTGTAGTGCGACAGACCGGAACGCTCATAGATGCCGATCGCGTCACGCTTCTTGCGATCAGTGTCTTGAGCAGCAAGATACTTAGTGTCTGCGACGCCAAAGACGTCGAAACCATGGCCGTGGTCTGCGGTGACGACGATGAGGGTCTCCTCCAGCTCGCCGACCTCTTTGAGCTTCTTCACGGTCGCACGGATCGTATCGTCGAACTCGAGGAGATCGCCAAGGGCCCTGTCATAGTCGAGGGCGTGCATCTGCTTGTCGATCGACGCACCTTCGGACATGAGGAAGAAGCCGGTGTCGTTGCTGCGCTCGAGCAGGATGTCGAGCGCCTTGAGGGTCATGTCCTTCAGCCCGGGCAGGTCGAGCGGCGCGGAGCCATCCCCGGAAGGGTGGGTCTCCAGTTCAGCAATGTTGTCGGTCAAGATGTTTCTATCAAGCCACACGGGCAAGTGGGAGAGGGAAAACACCCCCAAGGCAGGGGTATCAATCGGTGCATCCTTCAGTGAGGTCGCGTTCCAGCTGACTGAGTATCCCTGGTTACGGAACTCTTCGTAGTAATCCTTGCCCAGGTATGAGGTGGATCCTGGGAGGAAGGTGGAGGCACCGCCGCCAAAGTAGACGTCTGGTCCGGGATGGGTGCTCCACGAATAGTTCGTCATGCCGTTGAGTGCTTGGTCGATGAGAGATCCGGCGTTGGAGCGGGATCTGCTGTGGCCAGTGAGAGCAGCCGGGGTTGCGTCGTCAAGGGCAGCGGTTGTCACTGCACCCCATGCGGATCCCTATCGGATGGTCAGAGAGATTTCAATCTTGCTTTTAAGAATGTTCTTACCCAGATTCTAGTCACCATCTCCACAATCGTCTCAACCTTGGGGTCGTCAAAGTCATCGTCAGACGAGTCAGAGTACACACTAGGTATGTTAGCTAGGCACTATGGTCGCCAACAGACTTGTCTTACCCCATGGAGTCCGATGTTCCCTTGTGGCCAGAGTAAAGCGCTGAAGCTGAGTTCGCACTATCTGTGACGAAGCTGTCGACTGAGTGAGTCTATCCAAATGTCAGTCTTGACCTCCAAATCGCCTCACTCTCACTTAATCCAACTCACCATCTGGTGGCCCAAGATCGGGAACTCGTCCATCTGCATCCTCGACTGGTACTTTCCGTTCACACTCTTGTGGCCCAGAAGTCTCGCCGCCGTGATCATGTTCGTCGTCATACCGTCACCAATGAACAAAATCACATTCTTCGCCTTCTTCTCCTCGGCGAGCGGCCGCACAAACCACTCCGCCAGAGTCTTCTTCGTGCCATTGTAGTAGCTCAGCTCGACCGTGTAGTTGCCCGGCTCGTACAGCGACAAGTGACGGTACGCCTTGGACGCGACGTTGACAACAGACTTCTCTCCCGCATCCTGGGCAAACAGGTCCTCGTACCACGAGAACGTCCACGTCTCCAGCTGCGGCTCGTCGAGCGCGAAGAACTCCGTCACCGGCACGCCGTCAGGCTTGCTGTTGCTAGCGATCGTGAGCGCGAACTCCGTGTCCGGGACGCCGTCGTTGAAGGCCTCGGTGCCGTTGACGGGCGCGTGGACCTCGACGCGGATGTCAAAGTTCTGGCCGGGGAGGAAGTTGGCCTGGTCGGGCGGGAAGACGCAGCCGAGGTCGGGGCAGGCGCCGAGACGCTGGAAGGTTTGGGCGAGGGCCGCGGGGGCGGATGCCAAGAGGACCAAGGCGAGGGCGGACATCGCGAGTGAGGTGACGATGGGATGGTCCACCTAGGAGGGGAGGGCTTGGGGTGACTGCTAATGAGCGTGCCACGAGGAAGGGTCACGGTCATATACATATCCGCGTGTCACGATGCCAATTCCCCAACCTACTCTTCGTCGGTGGCTTCATGATGTGTGGCTAACTCGACATAGAAGGTCGTCCAAGGTGCCGCGCAAGCATTCCCCCAACTCCAGGGGCGGAAACCGGGGAATACGCCTTGAATGGACCCATGCTGGGGCCAGTGAACCCGACTTATCACGAAGAATGAGGATCGGCGTCGTCCGAAAGCCACTGACCGACCTGTCATGAGGTGGGGGAAGACAGGCATTGCAAGCGCAGGATCGTTCTTGGCTTGCAGCTTCATTGCTGCGTACCCCGCTCCGTTGGTGATTTTCCCCCTCACCAGGGCTCGATAAGCACGCGACCAGTTGCCGAGTTTGCTGGGAATGATAGGATGGTTTGATCTTGGCTGTTGGTAGTGGGAAGCTTAGGCCGGAGGAGGGTGAGGGAAGATACTCGGAGGAACCGGGGACTTGATCATTTTCGCCCTATTCCATCTCCAAGCATGAATGCAATGCAGGTGGACCATGCAAAGTCACGTAAACCCAATTGGAGACGCCTAAAGTATGCGTAACAATAAAGTAAAGACTTCATTTTCAATTGATTGGAAGTATTGAACACCAGGTTGGTGAACGAGGTCCATGGATTTCGCTATTCATTGAAGACGACGTTGTAGGTTTCTGCCGAGACCATGGCCACGGAATCGTATGAAATTGGGGTTCATCCGGAATCCTCTCAAAAAACAAGCCAAATCGCCAAGAAACGTTTCTTTGCAGCGATAAGGCTAGTTCCTGATTCATGCTCAACGGCCGGTGCCAAGACGAACGCCGTTTGCCAAGGTTTCGCCATATCTCTCGGCCACCAACGCACATGGTGACAAAATAACGCAGCGTACAAAGTTTTCAACCTGTAAAAATTCTCCAATGTATTGATTGCCATGTCTTCCATCGGACTCCGTCCCCAGATGTCCAAAGGTTATCTAAACGCCTCAAAACTCTCGTCCGTCACCCAACCCACCATACAGACCAACCCAGTTCTAGCCGCATCCCTGCAGTCTCTCGCCAAGTCCTCTTGCCCATTAGCAGCGTAAGCATCCGCAGTCAACTTCAAGGCCTTGATGACCTCAAAGGTGGTCACGGCCTGCGTGTCCTTGTACATCCACAGCCTCTCCCCGCGGACCGGCTCAACGAACCCAAAGTTCCGAAAGACCTCGTTGCCCCATTTGATGACCTTGGCCCACTGCTTCCTCGTATGCAACGCCTCGACAAGCCACATCGTCGGCCAGACGAGCATTAACCTCGGCAACTTAAACTCGTCGTAGACTTCGGGTTCGTGGAGAGCGGCGAGCTTGCCAGCCATCCTCTCAATCTGCCGAATCGTCGCGTCGGGGTGGAACTTCACCGGGTTCTTCTTCTTGATCGTGCGTTGCAGCTCAGCTAGCGCTGAGACGCGCTTCTTGTGTTGATCCAATGGCGATTTGGCCTCGCCGTCACAAAGATCGCAGCTGCACTCGAAGCCCCACGTCCTCCGAAACTGCGGCACACGGAGAAGGAACGCGGCTTTGGGCGGAAGGTAGATGTGCGTGATCTCCGTGCCCTTCGGGATATCCACGGTAGCTCTGACGACAAGCATGTCTCCGACAAAAGACCTGTTGCAGTTTGGAAGGCAGGAGTGGTTGGCGTACGCTGAGTACACCCAAAGCCCGCGCGACATGCCGTTCTTCCACATGTTCCACTCCCCGTTTG
The DNA here is from genome assembly GCA_025328625.1 of Colletotrichum sp. SAR11_240. NCBI lineage: Eukaryota > Fungi > Ascomycota > Sordariomycetes > Glomerellales > Glomerellaceae > Colletotrichum > Colletotrichum sp. SAR11_240. The sequence continues at coordinate 33,302 of JAKMXA010000124.1, read as the reverse complement.
CGGCCTGTGCAGAGACGTGTGCACCGCTGAAGCAGTTCTTTCTCCGGATTGACTCGAGAAGGAAGACGTCGATGATAGGCTTGCCGTCAACTTCGGTCCCTTCCAGTCCGGAACGCTTGTATGTCCCTCCATAGAGATCGAGAACCTTCTTATGCATCGTGGGATTGTCTGCGCAGAGCTCGATGAGTTGGGCGTATGCTGCAGCAGAGTTGTGCTCTGGGTTGAACTCGTTAGGCACGCTGGTCGCCTTCTCCACAAAGACAAGATCTCCGGCTTTGATGTCTTCCGTCGCGAACAGACCTCGCCCATGGTGCGGTGAGTCTCTAATCTCGGTCCTCGAAAGGAAGCTGGCGCGGTCGATGTGGATATTCTTTGGGGTGACGTCTTTGGCCATATCGGGGAAGTCGTAGACGCCCTTCTCCTCTTCTAGTCGCGCAAGACACCTCTCGTATTCCTTCTGCACGTTCGAGGCTGGTGGGTTAAGGGCAAGAGCGGACTCAAAGTGCTCCTTGCTGGTTTGGAAGTCAGTAAGTTCGTACGACGCTCTTGCTGCAAGGAAGTAAGCCTTCCAGTCTGAGGGACCACCAATTGAGGCAAGAGCGTCCGAGAATGCGTCATCGAAGCGCTTCAGAGTAAGATTTATGCTGGCACGTTTCGAGAACATGCCGCTTCGGAAGGGGTGGTCGGCGTCGCCTGCCATCTCGAGAGCTTTTGTGTAGCTGTGAAAGTGTTAGCCAATCGGCAAAATGACGAGAAGGGTTGACGATACAGACCTTTCAACCGCTAAGGGAAGATCCTTGGATATGAAGGCCTTGTCACCTGAAGCTCCCAAGTCCACCGCCTCGCGGGTGTCTTGTGATTCTCTCCATGGAGTTGGTATCAGGGACTCGTCTTGGCCTTGCTGGAGCCTAATGATGTCTGATGGGTGGTCCACGCAAAGCATGAAGTCATTTTCTCCACTGAACTTGTAGTAGGGTTCTTTGACAAGAACGATGGTTCCTTCTGGGATGGTGTGAAGGATGTTGGAGCTGCTCTGGTTGTACAATGCCAGCTTGTCAACATTTCCATGCTCGTCTTCAACCACGGTGATCGTCCCGGCGCCTTGGTAGGGTGGAGAGATCGCTTTGACGACCAGGTATTTGTCTTCGTGATGAGTTTCTACGAGAAGCTCATCGAGTCTGATCTGCGATTCAATGAGTATTTCCCATGCCCTTTTATGCAAAAAAGCGAACTGACAGGCGATAGAGCCTTGATCGGCTTGCATGATGGCGAATAGGCCAGAGCCAGGACCACTTTTTTCACCATACGCGGGGCTTTTTCTTGGCCAGCCGTTTGTTGCTGCTCGACATAGCGGTTGTGCATACGTAGGAGGGCTTCTTTTGGCATTCTTGTCGGAGGCGGCTTGCCAGCGTGCGCCTCAGCCTTCTGCAGGAACTCGAGGGAGACATCAGGGTCAACGTCGACGAGGATCTCCTCGACACCAATTTGAAGGTTGAAGTCGACTGTATTGATCGTCGGATCTGTGGCTGATGGCGCGACGACTTCTTCGTTGTTGTCGACGGCCATGGTGGTATCTGCCAGATAGCAAGTTCTGCAATGACGATATCACATGAAAGACACCTTCCATGGAAAGGTTACCAGAATCCGCATTCGGGGGAACGGGGCATATTTATGCATATTTTGCCGTCATTTTCAATATGTGTCGTATTGATGGTCTCGGCACGCTACCGATTTGAGAATCTCGGAGGTGGCGTGGTATGTGTTGAACGGGGTCTCCAATTCTGGCAAATTTCCAAAAATGGCACCAATCGCAACAGCTCCGTGATCACCACCAGGATCCCCGCACTGCAGTGGTTTAACCTACTGCTCGGAATGTGTGCGTCCGTTTCCTTGAAAGATGCGACCCGGCCAAATCGATTGCCAATCTTTATGCGTCCCCAGCGGCGACAGATTCAGTGTCCAGAATCGGTAACGCGAAGTCTTGCCGGGCGAATGAAACTCAAAACTAAAAGAGGAGATGCCATGTTCCGAGCTTAAGCTACTGATTTTGTATCTGACAGCAAACAATCCTTCCGATTCTTTCCAGCTCACAATAGCCTCATTCCCGTCAGGAACCCAATATCTGTTCCACTGCAGCTGTGGGAAATTCTCCTCGAAGCCGATTCCAATATCTCCATTTTCCGCACATTGCATTCTGGTACTTATTCCGAAACTCCACACTAAAAGACGTTTGAACAAAGGCCAGACTGACCGAGTATCAGAAAGAAATCATCCGGCCAGGGTCGATGATGCGCTCGACATTCTGCTGGACGGCATCGAAGCGCATGAACTTGCAGCTCTCACTCTCCAAATGACTGATAACGGCAGCCAGGAGGGTGAATTCCTTTCCACAGCGGCTGTTGGGGCAATGATAGAGCTTCTGCTTGTGAACCGGAGAATTGAGGTGTTGGTTGAGATGCTCTAGCGCGCGATATCGGTTATGACACAGATAACATTCGTAGGCTCGGACCTTCGGGTTCCAAGTTTTGGCTGTTGCCGTGTAGGTGGTAGAGCCCGGCCAGGCAAGAAGCTTCTTTGAAATGATGCCATTCGGGTCGCGTCGGCGGACGGCTTCGTAGAGCTTCTCGCGATTGAGGGGGGCGTTAGGGCATCCGCCTTGCTCAAGATGGTTGATGAGGCCAGTCGCGGTGGCGCGTGTCTGGTTGCAGAAAGGGCACTGCAGGCTTGAGGTCCGATGAATTCTGGAGTTGAGATGCTGTAAATCTTAGCTTCCTGTCGCAAAGGAATTGACACAAAGAAGACCTCTTACCTGGTTCAGATTGTTCCAGCTCTCGAAGTAACGGTCGCATGGGTCGCAGTAATAATGGTACTGTTGCTCGTGGTAGCGCAAGTCTCCCTCCTCGGAGAAGACGTCGGAACAATCATCGCATCCATGCAGGTCGCTATCGCACGAAACGGAGTCGGCCCAATGATCCAGAGCATTCATGTGTTGCTCGATGCCACTTCGAGAAGAGCAGTACCTGTCGCACGTGTCGCACTCATACAACGGCTCGCGGTGTCTGGTTGCATCGAAATGTTGCTGGCGCGACTCCCACCCAGCAGGGAACTCACGCCAGCACGTGCCGCAGGTGAAGACCATCGCGATATCGTTGGTGAAAGGATCAGAGAGTGATGGCAGTACAGAGATGGAGAAAAGAAGATGCGGTGAGAAGCTGAGACGACCAAGCTCAGGAAGGAAGTTGTTTCCGTTCGCAACGCGGGCGGTGAATCAGGGACGCGCAAGATAGTCACAGATATTTGCGGTCGCTTGTCCTGTCTCCAGCTGTCGTCGATATTCGCGAAAAGAAAGAAATGTTTGGGGGAAAGAATTGTCGCAGGGGTACTTTTCTGTCGCGAGGTTGCGAGATTGACGATGCGAAGGAAGAAAACTTTTTCGCGTCCACAGTCAAGAAGAAGGGGAAGAGGAAAGGCAAACGGAGGTGCGCCTGCCTGGTAAGAGCGTAGTTGCCCGTTGGAAGGCGCCTGCCTGCCCGACTTTGTTGGTCTCGGTGCCGGGAAGCTGCAACTGACACGTTGGGAAAGAGGTGCCTTCCTCAACTCACCACCATCAAAGCTGCGAATCTGCACTTCCTTAGACAAAGCTTGCCGTTGGTTGAAGTGTCCAAGTTCGAGTGGGCTCTAAGGCACTTCTTGAAGTTTTGTTCTCTGGTGTTAATTTACTGATCTGAAGTTGGTGGCCTTCGCATCGTTCTCCTGAGATAAAAGAGAAGGTGAATATTCAGCATCAATCTGGAGCAAAGTACCTGAGACTACTTCTTGCCACGTTTGTGTTTTAGCAATTTGAACGTCGACGCTGCGAATCAAACTGATTCAGTATTTCGAGAACAGTTTGTGGAGAATAGGAATTGTTCACTGAATCTATCATCGTTTGATCAGAAAGGTTCACGACTAAGCTTTATTTGGGCCATAGCTTGTGACTCCTGTCTTGAACCATCGCCGAGACTCTAGCGGTGTCATCATATCTGTCCAATAGTTGATGATGGCTCTAGATGCTTCCAGCGGATGATGTGCGCAGTCTCTTCTCTTGAATGCGGTGACCGTTGCACTTGGTAATGTGGCCCGCTTCTCTAGTTTGCGAAACCCCCATCGCGCCGTATGCTTTGGTGAATCCCTCAAATGTTTTTTCCAGTGGGGCGGTCTGCATTCAGGTGTGTCTTATATCATGGAACCCCCTTCAAGATGAGAAGTCATCTTGCACCAGTCAGGCTGGGTTTGTCTCTCTCAAGCGCTTGATCGGCTCAAACTCGTTCGGTGGAGCGCCACAAGGCAACTGAGGCTGGTGTCCTAACCCGCACTATCAGGTCCATAAGTGGCCCAATGATGACCTTACCGCAAGCCCAAGTTGAGGAACTGGGGGCAACAGGACATGCGCATTTCCGGAGATGCTATTCTTGCCCATGCATCGCTTTCTGTCACAGGACCGTGATAGCTGGCCAGGAGGAGACCAGGCTTCGTATACAGACCTTAGCCAGCCGAACGGCACTTAATCATGCCCCTGGTCAACAGGGCTCGCTCGTGTCTGCGAAGTGCTTTCGTTGAAAATCCACAGTATCACAGGACCCCGGCGACATGAGAAGTGAGTGTCTGCCGAGCCTGATGCAATGCTTATAAAATGTCTCCATCTTCTCGCAAACTGTCACCAAGCTTCTCTTACCATCCGGAGCGTTATCAAAACACCACTCAAACGAATCGTTAAGACGACACAATCAAAAAGTTCACTATGCGCTACATTGCCCTTATAGTCGCTACCCTTGTTGATGTGGCGTTTACAGCACCTGTGGACTCCTCCACTGGGACTGTTAATTCATACAGACGGGTAAGCCATCCAAAGACTGTTTGGATGAACCACACTAACCAATCGATGTTGAAACAGGATACTGTGAAGGTACTGTTGAACCCTCTTCTCCGGTGTTGACCTCGACTTTGATCATACATCGGGCTAATTCTATTGTCTGGCGACAGATTGATTGCCTAGGGGGTTGTGGAGTCAATGGGGCCGTGGATCAGGCAACTGCCTGAGCTCTTCAGGGGTTGAATCATCAAGGGATATATGCCCTGCTCCCGTCGGCATTGATTTGTTTGATAATTCAGGACACTGCAGGCAATGGAAAAGCGTGTCCTAGGAGTTGGTCAGTTACGGCTCAGTTATGGCTGGACAGTTTAAGCATCTTCCTTGACAGACGGCACACGTCCACTACCTATACCTATGTAGTGAAAAGACTATCAAGTTGTCGTCAGCATCGAGATGAAGCCGTCCGCAGTCAACAAGACACATAATCAAACTACCTTACCATAAGATCTCACGATTGGGACCAGCGTAAGGGTTGCTAAGAGACAGTTTCTTATATCCGCCTATGTATCTTTAGATTAAAGTGATCTCTGCGTTAAGCAGCACCCAGGTAGCTATTGTTATTCTTCCTCTATGTTATTCAGTCAGCACAACCCAGTCCTCTCCGGCATCAGCCTTTGGCTCAACTCGCAAAGACGGTTTCTCCAACACTCCTGTGGGCTTCAACATGTACTCATCGCTCCAAGCCGCACCGCCAGCTTTGTTCCTGTCAGCAAGAAGACAAATGCATTTGTCGAGTGAAATTACTTACTCCGCCACTGATCGGGAAAGCACCCCGGGATTCCATCAGCCAAGTGAATGTGACCGAAAGCGTTGTACCGACATCCGAAGGCTGTGATGGTGATGCCATGCTTCCCACTTTCTAGTTCTCCTAGATCCAGAGCTCTGGGCTGAAGTGCGACGTGGTCGCTCTGTCCCTTGCCCCATTGGACCTTGACCACAGGCGTGGCAAAATGTGGAATCGAAAGGGTGACGTTGGACCGCGTGTTGAGCGAGAAGCTGCAGTTGTAAGTCATGTTTCCTGCGTAGAACGGATGTCCCTGCGCGACGACGTCTCCCCAGCCTAAACTCTGTCGGCGTTCTTGTACAATCGGCCTGTTGTTCTTGAAATCTATGCTGAAGCTGCCCAGCAAGTAGATCCTCTCCAGGTTCGTCAAGACACCAAACGGCATGCTGAGCTCAATGACGTTCTTTCCCTTGCGGATAGCCCTCTTCGGCACCGGCACAGTTTTGATGTCCTCATCGACCCACCAAGACAGCTTCGCGTCGTACACGGGCAGCTTATGACCATTGATTGTGATTCTGGCGTTTTCGGGGCTCTCCATCGCCAGGTAGGTAGGTGTTTTGATAATGAGCTCTGATTCGAACTCGAAGCGGAGGTCAACATAGACCCTCGGCAACCGTTTAGATGGGGGGACGCTCCATGGCTGCTTCCACGCCATGCCCTTTGCTGGCAGTCGCAGTCGGGATCGGATCTCGTTGTCAATCTTGAGGATCTCTTGGCGATTTGAGTCTTCCCATGGCTCATCGTCAATTCTGTAGCAGGCGTAGTCAAGTAGCAAGACGTTCGGCTCGGACAATACCACTTCTTCAAGTTTCAGCTCGACTGACTCCGCTTTCGGCGGTGACAAAGTCACAGCGCCGGCAATATCGACGAAGGAGAGCTTTTCAGCTGGCACAGCAGATAAACGGAGCAACAGGCTGGAACATCCTTCAAACCTGTGGTCGAAGACTGTCCAGCCTCCGTCATTTTCTGCCTTGTGCTGATGCGTTGAGCCCTTGAATGTGTCCAAGACTTCAACTTCCCATTCGCCTTTGATCTTGACCGTGGTATTGTAGGGCTTGCTGCGGTCCGTATTGCAGATGAAGACAAATCTTTCTTCGCCATCTTCACGCATCTGATAAAGCAGAGTTTGTGCCGGCTTTCCATCCTTCAATTCAACGGCCACATCCCGGTTCTCGGAGAGGTTGTCCAATATTTCAGCCTGATCCCATGCCAACTTCGTACAGGGCTCAAAGTTCAGGCTCACATCCGGGGATACGGCCTGGGCGTCAACTAGGCTCGGCCCATTACCAGCGATAATGACCTTGCCCCCAGCAGCTGCGAACCTCTTGACAATGCTGAGCGTAGTTGAGCGAATGGTTCTCAGTTGGGGTAAAATGACCACATCGTAACTACAATGGCCAACTTTCATTGGTGCAGACACATCCTCTCCGATCTGGCTGGGCAACAGACTCTCGGCGATAAAGTCAAAGTCGACCAGCCCTTGAACCAGCCAGTTCGTCAACTCGGCAAAGTACTGATCCCGTTGTCCAAGCTCGTCATCGCCGCTATTGTTGGGCCCGAAACACAGCCAAGCGCTTTCGATGGGGTGAATGACGGCCACTCGCGTCACGGCGCGCCCGCGGGTCATGGCCACGCCGACTCTGGCGAAGTGGTCTTCGATATACTTGTACTCTTTGTACCACGGGCTCTGATAGTTGATACTCGCAGGGAAGTCCCGCTTCGCCTCGCCGGCCATGCTGTACCAGCTCAAATGCTGGACTCGGAACGTGATGCCGAGCGCGGCCTGCCAGTCTCCGCAGCCCTTGTGTCCCTCAAAGCTGAAGTACCAGTGCGTGCAGCCGTAGATCTCGCTCATGGCCCCGCGTATCCCGTTTTGGCGCGCGACGCTGGTGCATTGTTTCGCGGTGTTGTACTCTACCCCGTCGCTGAGCAGGTCCATCCCGGGCAGTGACTGATTTCGGTAGCATCGCATGGCCTCGCCGTGGGCGGTTGTTTGTAGTCGGAGTGTCGGCTCTTCCATCATATGACCATTCAAAAGAATTTTATTCTTCTTGCACCAGGTGCTGAGAAGGTCAAGGAACGAGGTGACGAAGCGCTCACTTACGTGGTCATGGAAGCGGTAGCGTGTCAAACTTGGTGTGTCTCCTGGAAGGTCCCAGAAAAGCTCTGGAATCCCGCTGGTCAGGTCGGCGTCGCTGCCAAAGGCATCCTTGAAAGTATCGGGCAGGTCCTGCGTCCATGGCATGAAGACATCTTCGAGGCCGTCAGGGCTGGATAGTTGACTCTTGATGGCAACCTGGGGCTCGTCCGTGAAGATGCACGGCACAGTCGAGCCAAACCTGTCTCCAACCGCAGTCTTGTACACCTCATGAGTGCTCTCAATAAAGCGGCCCATGGCTTCAGTGCTCATCGTGTCGATGTACGTCTGGCCGTTGAACCAAGGTGACGGCGGATTGTGCTCGACGTAGGCGTACCATACCCTACCCCCAGGATCGGCATCCTCATCGTCATCCAGCTTGCGGCTTGATATGAGTCGTCCATTTTCATCCAGAGCGACTGAGAATCTCGCGAGGAGGTATCCCTCCTCACTTCGGCATGGTTTTGCCGAACTTGGAGAACATTCACTAGAGGATGTCAGCCAGCTTTCATCACCAGTTCTCAAGTAACAAACCCTTCTAAGTCGACCGTTCCATAAGGATGAAGCGTGAACAAGATGTGCTTAGTCTTGTGTTCAGGGTACTGTTCAATTACCTTGCCCCCAGCAGCCCCGGACGGCCATCGGTCATCGTCGTATCTAAACGAGGATTAGCAATTCCAGCGCATCGTCGTTGGGTCACATGCGTCTCACAAGCAGGCGAGCATGCCTTTGCTCTCGGCGTGGTCGACGCAGTCCCGCACCCGATCCATAAACTCCGGGCCCATGTAAGCGGTGTCAAGTCCGGTCCGTACATGCATGTGAAATCCACCCATACCCATTTCTTCGAGGTAGTCGATTTGGCGCAGCAGCCTCTTCTTTTCCAACGTCCCGTTCCATGACCATAACGGGCACCCGCGATACTCTGTTGTTGGGCTCTCGAACAGGTCCTGACTGAATGGCTTGGTGCTTTTCGGGTACGTGAGTGGATTCGGCCTCTCCCCGCCGGACTCCGGCCCGGTCTCAGGGGTTGTTGGCTGGTCATCCTCAATGTCTACGAACGAGGATTCCATGTTGACGATTTTCGAGTTTGACGATTTATCTCATGGCCAAATTGAGGATGAAACTTCTAGAGCAATGTTGAGCGTGAAGAAAGAGGTCCATCCGCCCTGCAGAATTACACATCTGCGGACTAGCACCTGTGATCTCATGACTTGTTTCAACCTAGCGCGGGTCCCCCGCACAAGCATGTGCGAACATTTCGGCTGGAAACGGACACTGGCTGTCGCTGACTGAAAACAAAAACCTTTTTCAATTTCCCAACCCTGTTTTCTAGCTGGGTCAAAATTCCATGTGGCATAATCTCCGAGACAATAGGCATCTTTGTCTGCGAATGGGGCATTCCAACTCGTGAGCGTTTGCAGATCTCCGGGACGCCTCATTTCAGGCACAGCCAACCCCGCCAATTACGTAGCGGTTCACGATTCCGTCGCCCAAACATTCCTCAGCTCCTTGGCTACGTCGCGGAACTTCCTCGGCTGCTTGCCAGTCACTGCTAGGACGACGCTGTTCGTCCGGTTCTCGCTCCCATTCTTGATGTTCGTGTCCATGGCACCCATCATCTCCGCATAGTCCTGCGGCAGGCCGTAGTTTACATATCGATCCTCGAGCCCCTTTCGTGAGAGGTTCTTATGTATGATTTTGCGACCGAGCACTTCGGTTAGAATTTCGGCAATCTGAACACCAAAGTTAGACATCAATGACCTCTGTTAACGGGATTGTCGAACACGTACGTCATCGTAGCTTAGTAGCTCTGACCCCAACAGTAAATATTCGTCGTTGGGTGCGTCATCTTGGAGAAGCAGCTGGAATGCGCACGCAGCAATGTCCTCGGTCGCGATCCATGGAATCTTTCCATCTGCCGTCGCGGAGTAAACAGTGCTTTCGTCCTTGATGGAATTGATGTGATTCAGCTGTTCAGCAAAGTTCTCTGCCATTTCATCAGCACCCATCTCATCTTTTTCAGTTGACTTGTACTTACGTTGGAACCATGTCGGTCGCAGCGCGGCCCATTCCACCTCCCCCCTGTCACCAAGCTCCTTCAGGTACGCATGCGGCCGACTCATCCCCTGGCCATTGATATCTGCCTCCATCGGACTTCCACTCAAGAGAATGAAGCGCTTGGCCTTTCCAGTCAGCCGTGCCTGGTCAATGAATGACTGCATTGGGGGCAGCATGTCGAGCACGGGCGGCGCTATGAGGAAGACGCTTGTTGCGCCGGACTTCAAGGCCGCGGCCCATGTCTTCTCATCGGCCCAGTCGAAGGCGATCGGCTTGACATTTTCGGCCCCCGGCTCCGTGGTGGATGCGCCGCTCCGGGAGGACTGGTAGGTGGGGGTATCGGTGCTGGCCAGCAGCTTGGCGATTTGCCGGCCAACTTTACCGGTGCCACCTACGATGAGAACCGTCTGCTGATTGCTGTTGGGAGACATGGTGAGATTTTCCCCGGCGGGTTGGTGTAGAATGAATGATTGTGAAGGTGCACACGACATGGAAGATGTCTATTTAATATGACGCCAGATGATGCTGTATGCGATCATACTACCACGGTAACTGGGGTTTTAGCGGAGCTAAGAAGATCGCTCGCGACGGACTTAAGCTCACTGTCATGCCTATCCTACACGGTCATCAGAGGCGACCAGAATCCTTCAGACCCGCAATCTATCCGACGGGTTAAGACTGACAAACTCGAGGTACAATCGGGCTTCAGGTTGTTCCTTAGTGGCCTCGATTATAAATCGTGGCGTGATCGCGCGGTACGGATCGCACAAAAGTCCTTTTCGACGTGCTGGCAGTATCTAACTGTCACGGGATTGGCCATGTCGAGAAATGAACATGCAAGTCATCGATCGTTCTCATCGTTCCCAGCTTCAATTATGATCAAGACGAAATTGTCAAATTGTTCAATATTTAGATACTCGTAAGGTTGAAGATGCAACTTTTGGGGTATTCCTCAGTCAACTGTAATCCCTGCCTCTGCTCAGCTTGTCCATCCGTGGATCAGCAAAATGTCAACGCTTCTCCAAGCGAGCAGGCCATCCCTCTGCTAACATTGTACTTGCACATAACGATCCCGCTCGCGTCCAGATGTCTGCTCTCCACCATCTCCAACTTGAATCCGCCGTGGGGCATCAGCGATGCCTCCTCAAGCATGCGTGTTCCCTTCCCCAACATGACCGGCATGATCGCCGCCTCCACCGCATCTAGCATTCCGGCCTTCAGGCACAAGCCCGCTAGCTCGCCCCCGCCCATCAGCCAAATGTCCCGGCCCTCGCCGTTCTTCAACTCCGCCACGTGCCCGATGACATCCTTCGACACAACCGTCACGGAGGGGTGATCTTCCGCTTTCAGGGTGCGACTGAAGACGATGAGATTTTCTTTTGGTTGTTTTCGCAAAGGGTTCTGCTCGCCCATGGCGAACATGCACTCGTAGGTCTTGCGCCCCATCAGGAACGCGTCGAACTGCGCGTACAGCGCATCGAAGTCGATGTTCGAGTCCATCACAATCCAGTCCGTAGACCCATCGGGGGGCGCAATGAAGCCATCGACCGAAGTGGCAACGTTGTATCTCAGCTTGCGCGTAGGTTCCTTCATGGTGAATCGAGATGAGATTTAGGTTGATCGTGGGCCAACGGTTCCCCAGATTCGCGGATGCATGCACCTTTTAAGCCAGGCTCTCGGTCCGAGATCACCTGTCAGATCGAGGTTCAGAAACCTCAGGGTCGCATACGTGACTCGATCGCTGCCCTGTCCCTTGGCACGAGAACGGACTTCCGACAATTCGGTTGCTTTCTGATGTCATTTCGTCTGTTCCTGTGGCGCGCGGGATCCGTCGCTTCGCGAGGCGAGCCGCTGAGGTGCGAGTGCGAAGACTGTGCAGGCACGCCTACGATCGGCATCCCTACATGCTCTCCTGCAGGGAGACGGAATTGAGCCGTCGGGTTTGGGGCAGGTTTCCTTAAGTGAACGCGGTGAGAGCTCGGTGAGGCCCAGCTAGGTGACTAAGTATTAGGCAGGGGAATGATTGAGCGTTTCACAAGCGGTAACCCTTGGGCGACGTGTGAAACTGGGCCGATGCAGTGACGTTACAAAGCCGATGATCGGCTCAGATTCTTGTTTCTCTGTAATAATCCATTAGCAAGTGTGATGCGAGCAGATTTACTTCCGAGTTGCATCTCTCATGATGAGTCGTATTGGTACTAATCCAGATTTCTACTCCGCTTCCGTGCGTTCACCATCCAACGGCCTCATACTTCAGGGACCATGTCCGCGTGCGCGTTCAGATCAATCAAATTTTGAAAACCAACGATGTGCAGGAAAACGTAGACAAAGGAAAACCAAACGTAGAGATGCCCAGACTTGAGGAAATTCCCGTAAGTAACTTACCTTTTCAAGCTACAAACTAGCCCGATGCTGACTGTACCAAGGGAATATGGCCATCAGATGTAATTTTGATGCCGCCTGGCGTCATACTTACAATTTTTGTGAAGAAGGTGACTAGTCGTGTGGTTTATCTATCATCAATTTCTTCGATGCACATGGTTGCTTCATAGTGACAAATTAATTGAGCGAACGACAAGATTGAGTTGAAGTGAGGTAATCAACGAAATCTCGAAACAGCGGGAACCATCAAAAGTACTTCTTTTTCCCAGTGACATCCAACCTTTCCATCCCCGCCTCGTCGTTTAGCACGAGCTGCACATTATGTTGCTCATCCGCTCGAGCCTTCACAGTCTTCTTCCACACACTAGGGGAGTTGACCCCCGCGCCAGCGTCTGCAAGGTCGGCATCTCTCGGAGGAGGCGTCTTGAGTGCAAGAACGATCAGGTCCTGTAGGTCCGCCCACGGCACTACACTGAGGACTCGTAGCCTCCTTCCCCTACCAGTCAACTCGACAGCGTGTGCAAAGCCGACTGTGAAGGCGTAGAGCACAACCGTTGCTAGGTAGATGTACATCATGACCCGTGCGAAGGTAACGGTCTTCCGCTGATGGCCCGTTCCGTACCCGTATCTCCTGACGTCGAAGTCGAAATTCAGAAGACCGGGGAGAATCCTGTCGTACAAGTCGGTTAGAGTGTAGTTCCTCACTTCAACACCCCTGCCAAAGTTCCATTGAGTTTGATTTGAGTGGAGCAGCTCGACGTTGAACATTCCGTCGGAGTTAGTGTACTGTGCATTCAAATCGATACCTTGCATCTTTTCGTCGTCGCCCTCTCGTATCATCATCATGGGCCTAGCCATTCCCGTGCGTGCTAAAGCCTCAGTGAGGTAGACACCGAAGACCTTAGAGAGGAAAAGCTCCGCGTCTTCCGTCTCTCTATCATATATGGGCCACTTCCCGGAACTGCTAGCCCTGGAACCCAAGCCGCTGATGAGGTCGATGATTCTGAGCACGGCTGAGGTATTAAAGCTGATGCCATCTTCAGTGGTCATCTCGTACGAAGGATTTAGGTACGGAAGCCAGGTGCGGTTGAACCTGATGACGCGGGCCCCTTCAACCGATGTCTGGTTATAAACCGACCGCAGTGTCTTTGCATTACTCAGGCTAGAATACAGAACATCGCTGACTGCGGGGTCCAAGGAAAAGTTCGAGGGGATCCAAGTGGCTAGAAGACTGCAGGTGTAGGCTATGTCCTTTGTGTGATCATCTGTATTTGGAACTTGTCCGGCAATGAGAACCACGGAGCGTACTTTCCCACCCTTTATAGTGTACTGAGTGGAGATCGTTTCATTCTGCTTGGTTTTGGTGAATAGAAACTTCTCTTTGAAAGTCGGTGGAGTGTCCCGAACTTTCTCGCAGTCTCTGTCGCCAAAACAGTTCATGGCCTCCGTTGGATATGCCATGCTTTGACCCGGCTCAGTGAAATATTGTTTGTTGTAAACCCTGCATTTAGACTGCACCATGGGCTGGTAGATTGGGCTGTCCAATTCTCGGTCGTTGGGGTGCGTGTAGTTGACCAGCCGGGGCGTAAGTTCGTAACGAGAGCTACTGTGTACAAGTCCAACATTGTAGCCATCAATGTACTTCTGAATGAGACCGAGTCCCATCATGAAAAAGTTGGACGTGGTGGTTGACAGGACAGTTTTGTATTTGCCATCGGCTTCGACGTGTACCAAATGTCGCCGCACGTCTGTCGTGGGAAATTGGAACGTGAGGTTGTTCTTCAAATCGGTCGCCCCGTAGCTTTCGGCCCAGTTCCATATTTCCGAATAGCCGCCAGCCGGACACCATGCTTCGTACATTCCATCTATAGTCTTGCATTCTGATATATCCGGTGTTGCATTGAATGTGTGCGGCCACACTCTTTCCGGGATCGAATCGTAAAATACCGGCAGCGAACGGTCGGAAAGGTTGCTGAACGCCAGGGAATGAGCCAACGGAAACCATCCCGGGGTCGGAACAAGAAGGACGGCCGATGCAGGTCCAACGACTGTGGACATGAGAGTGGCAAAGATAAGAAAAAGGGCAATGATAAACTCCCAAGAGATGGGGTTCTTGGGGTCTTGAGAGTGGCGGAAGGGTTTTGAGGCGAGGTAGAGAATGTCGCCAACTCTATAACCACCGGTAAGGAACCCCAAACTCACGCCGCCACCAACCAGTCGGCGACGGAGCATTGCTATCGCGATGGAGGAGAATGAAGCAACGATGAGAAGCTCGTGAAGCTTAGCGGGCAGCTGGAGTATATTGTTGATGACATCGGCAGTGAATCCTATGTTAGGCCAGGGCCCTTCCATGGGAAACCAGTACCAGTCTTCCCAGCTGATCCATATGATGACTGCGGTGGAGGCTAGCGCCGGGATATGGACAAGCCATCCATTGAGATAGCGCGATAGGTTTGTGCGGGTGATTGGTTTTGGCTTGAGGTTGGGATCGTACGCGATTTGCTTCCCAACACTGTCTAGGCCGGGGCTGTGGTACGGATGGACCGAAGTTATGTAGTCGTCTTTTAGTGTTGAGTCTGAGAAACGATGTTGAGAGTTGTCAAAATGAACGTCGATGCTGGTGCGAGGATCCGGGGATTGCTCGAGCAAGAGCGGCTCCTCAAGCGTGGTTCTGGCACCAGGTGGAAGCGGCCTTCGACGTACCGGGGCAGGCTCTATCGGGTCATAAGAGATGATGCTTGGACTAAATTCCCCATCAGACGGCGTAGCATTCCCCAAACGGGTGTATCGCTGATTGAGTTCCACGGCATCAGAATGCGAGGCCATCTTGGCAGCAATGCATTGGGTATAAGTCTGCAGGTTTCTTCGGCACAAGAAAGAGGCTCTTGTGAAGGGGGGTTTTGTATGTTAAATTCTGCTCCCATGATGGAAAATCAGGCTGGCTACGGCGGCATGCGGGAATGCGAGTCCGGGTTGGCTACCACATGTAGGCTAGTGTACTCTCAGCCTTCGGCCTTTAGAGGGCCGGGGAGTGGGTGGTGATGCATCCTACCGGTCCACTGTTTCCTGCATCTCTGCGGTGCAGTTGCAGGATCAGGCCTCTGCGAATAATCATCCACGTGCGACTTCACCCGTAGTCGATAAGCTTTAATCCAGGACGTCATGAACCGTGACAATGGGACGCAAAGAGCAATCACTGCCCAGATTCTAAACTGTTTTTTCTCAATTAGTAACGCTTTCTATGAGTTATTCAGGGAGTCGAACTGCAAACGTGTGTTGTACAAGACCTTTGCCTCTGTCCTTCTAGGCGCGGCTCATGTACCCGGCACTCCTCCCACGTGGTTCAAGACAGGGAGTTAGCCAGAGAGTTTGCTAGAACATGCTACTCAAACCGGCGGGTTCGATCAAGCTGAGGTTGTTCAGACAAATGGCGTCGAGACCAGGCTGGGTTCCACTGGGACCCAACCCCCGCCCTCGTCAAACTTTGTTGGGGGCCGAAGGATCATTAGCAGACCATGTGATGCGATAAACAAGCCCCGAAAAATTGTATCTCTTGCCTTTCCGTGCCCTTGTGAAGATTGTTTATCTCGAAACAATGACCGCGTGCCTGCTTTTTCCAAATTTTCGGGTGAGAGGGCAAGGTCCGGTAGCGCCTGTTCATAAGGCTATGGCCTTTTCGCTTGAGAAGATTTGAACGAGACTTCTATCCCTATCTAAGCCACGCAGCTGTTTGTTTCACACGCGACAGCGGCTGGCGTCCGTTATCTTCAGCCGTAAAATGCCAAGAATTTGTCGCGCGACTTCGGACCGCATCGTGTTGGAAGACCGTGGTAGCCCAGAACAAGTTCTGGTGAGTTGTTTTTGGCCCCGGAGTACGAATGCAGTAGTGGGTTACAGCAAGGAGATTGCGGTGCGGCGCAGGCTGACATGAGCCGTTGATCGGCGTGATGGCATGTAACGCTGACTGCGCAGCCTGATTGATAGTGGATTTCGAGTAGACGCAGTTAAAACCGACCTTTGCAGTACCCGAAATTCTTCGTGGGCGGGTGGGGCATATGAGCGATGAAGTCGAGCTTGCTATTGCCAGCCTTGTAAATACGAGGTTGGTGATTCCTCCCCATCGAGATAAGCCACTACGTAGTTGTGATGCTGGAATCGTACTTCGAACCCTGAGTGTAGCTTGAAGTTAGACAGCAACGTCTGAAGCTGTCTTTTCGCGGGACAAAAAGTGAACTACGTAGTAATGACAAGCCAAAAGATGAGGCCTAACCATTACTTCCTATGCTATCGCAAGTATCGCGTGAACTCACTTACTTCGTCTGCGCCTCAGAGCCATCGGCCTCAACTTCCCGCGGCCCAACTTTTCTCGTCCGACCAGTCGCAAGGATCAGGTCACATGCTTGGAATAGATAGACACCGGAGCGTCTTTTACTCGGTTCCGAGGCACCACAGACGTTAAATAAATACACACACACACACACGCAAGGATCAGGTCTAATATTTCAAGGGGCCCGGAGAACAATAAGCGCCGGGGCCGAAACGTGTGTCCGGGGATTGAACGAGATGTGGGGCCGTTTACCGACGAGGAGCCGGGCTTCGGTGCTCGGTCATTACGGCTCAGTGAACAAATCTTTGGAGGAGTCATCGCTGAGAACTGACGCGGTTGCATGGTACGAGAACACGCTTAGGAACCCAACAGGCACTGTGCCCTCAACTGACTTCCAGAAGGACTCGCTCGTTACGCCCTAAGGCGCTCTTCGGGCGCCACTCCATGAGCACCCGGCTTCCGAAGCATTGTGTGGGTATCATTTCGGAAGCAAAACATTGCCGCATTCAGTAGTCATTCAACATCGATTTATCATCGAGGCTAGCATTCAACGCACAAATTGCTCACCAGGACCAAATCTCCACCACGATCGCACATCAAGATCAGTTACTACCCCAAAACATGCGATCCGCAAGCCACTTAACGTTGCCATTTGGCTGTGGATGTGGGGCGGTGAGCGGCTACCCGGGAACGAAAACGAAAAGTGGCTAGTGATCCAGTCAATAACTACTTGTCAATATCGTGAGTCCAATAAATTTCTTCGTAAGCCATATCAATTTTCTTGGTCCCGGACATCCGATGCAAAGTGGAAGGAGGCTGCATGTATGTCTTAGTTACCGTTTCAGCCACGGACTACATAAACCGAAGGATCTTTCCCCCTCATCTCATGTTCCGTGTCAACATTGCGCCCGAAGCCACATTTGAGCAGGATCATTCATCTATATCGCCTACACCTGTCGCAGCCGACCATGTCATCTTTCAACCGAATCGCTGTTTATGGCCACCGTGGCTGGGGAAGCTCCCGGATCGTGAAGGCTTTGATCGCCTCCGGCGCGCCAATCAGGGTACTGACCCGTCCTGGATCAGATGTATCCAGCCTTCCAGATGATGTCGAGAAGGTCGAAGTAGATGTCAACGATGAGGAAAGTCTAGTCGGCGCCCTCAAGGACATAGACATCGTCATGTAAGGTCCATGACGCAGCCGCCATATTCGAGAGTACTGACAAATATTCCCACTAGCTCACTTGTTGGTCATGAGGGGGTTCAGAGACAGCATGGCTTCGTAAAAGCCATTCCGAAGACCAATGTAAAGCTGTTCTCGCCATCCGACTTGGCCGCCCGCTACGATGAGCAGGGCATGCGTATCGCCGTCAACAAGAATAAGGACGAGGTTGAGAGGGCGGCAAAGGCCGCAGGCATCCCAACCACAGTTATCCTTGTCGGAAACTTTGCAGAGTTTGCGCTGAACACGCTGTGAGTAAAGTGCGGTTAGCCGTTCAACTGAGTCGATATGCTGACTTCCTTCGCCTGTAGTGGCATGGGTGTCGACATATCAGGGAACCGTCTCATCAACTCCGTCGACAGCGCTGAGGCCAAAGTCAACTTGTGGTAAGTCTGGAACTGCGCCGTTCAGTCGCTAGATGGTTTAAGACTGACAGCTTTTGATCTGCAGCACAAGAGACTATGTGGCGGCGGCCTATGTGTCCATCTTCACCAAGACGCCAATTGCTCAAATTCAAAATCGGGCCATAGCTTTGACAGAACTCTCACCAACAGGGGGAGATGTTGCAAATGCGCTGAAGGAGAAGAATGGAGAGCCACCTCAAGTATTTCACCAGAGCCTGAAGAAGATCAACGGAGAGATTGAGGATGGGCTTGCTTCAGGCAGTCTGTTTACCCTGTCGTGGTACTGTCGCAAGATATGGGGCACAGGCCAGCAGGCGCATATGGTTGGAACAGATCTCTGGGAGGTCGAGGGCTACAAGAAGGCGAGTTTGAAGGACTTGATTGTGGATGGAAAGCTTGAGCACTACCGCGAGATGCCACCTCAAGTCAGAGAGTACTTTGACAGCTGTTTTTGAGCCACCATATAAGACAAGACAGAAAGGACAATGCAACGAAGTCATATGATTGCTGCAAATAATGTTTGGTACAGGCCCAATCTGCCAAAACCGCCGTCGCCTGTGTCTGCCCAAGAAGTTGATTAGTCTCGTGGCTGGAAGGCATCCCATTTCGGCCCATGATCTTCCTTCTTTCTCCCATCCGCCACGCTTCGGGAGTCGAATGATACCGTAACATCGTCCGTCCTCATAATGCCGCGTGGTCTGTGAGCCGACCCAGCGGTCCCAACCAGAATACTTTCCTGGCTACTGGCGTCGTCTGGATCATGTCGTGACTGAATGACAGTTGAGTTCTTGCCGACAACATTTTCATTCCGGTTCATGGTTCTAGAGCCGTTCATCTTAATTCCACCCGATCGGAGGCCACCTGTGTCGCTCTGTTTCTGATATTTCCGGTCGGTCGAGCTTAGGACGCGACGGCCCAAGGCCAGCTCCACGAGGGGGCCGAGGACAGGAATGCACGAAGCGATGATGAGAGTGTTACCCTCGACTCTGCGTTGACATTAGCTTCTCCATCATAGTGTTTCAAAGCATCATTTTACATACACTGTCCAAACCACAAGATCCGCACTATCGTCTAGTTAAGATAGGTGAGTACGGTGTCATCTGCGATTCGAGATTGACTCACAGGTGAAGTCTTTGCTGGCAAGAGATGGCAGCCGTGTGCTCTTGTAAATCGAGATGAAGCAGGAACTGTTGTGTGCGAATTAGTGCTAGAAGCAATGGACAGCCTGGATTATGGGTACTCACACTGATCCGATGCCAAGTGCAATACTAAGAATAACCTTCTTTTTGATATTCATCTGAAGCCTCATCAAAACAGTCGCGGGGTACACTGCCAAGTTCAAGTCAAGTGCGGCCGAATATGCTGCAGGAATGTTAGATTTCGATCCAGTTCAGTATCTGCGACATAGACCGGAAATGACTTACCACCAGTCAAAATGGCAACGTTAATCAGGACCCAGGGGCTCCAGCAGCTCTTGTCTGTTATAGTGAAGTCCCATTGTGCTCGTGATGGTGTGAATAAAATGATGATACACAACAAGACAAGGATCAGACAGATTGTTGCCAGCGACCACAGGACAATACGATGGACCCGTCCCGGGTTAAGTATCCTAACCAATAGCGCTACTACCGCGAACTTGGGCACCGTATATGCAAGAACATTGGGCGGGAAGCCGGAAATCGTCGACAAGACAGCGGCAGACTGTTGTTGTGTGGAAAGTGTAGCGACGTGGCGACCGTTGCCACTTTGAACGGCCCATATCTCGAGTCCGACTGTGATATAGCTGAGAAACTGGAGTAGGGATATGAGTAGTCTGAGGCTGATTACTAGGTAGGTGGACACACTTACCAATGACAGGACCGTCAAGTGGTCATCCAGGTGAGCTTTTCCAAGAATCTTGGTTCTCACAAACAATCGACCGAGGACGAAAAGAGTGCTGATGCCGACAATGATGCATATGGTCACAATGATGCTTGTGTCCTTAGATTCGGCGGGTGACTGGCTTGTTAGTGATGTATCAGCCATGTTCACGACCGCGATCGCAGAACAAAACGAGATACATGATGAGGGAGGGAAATTCTTCGCGGTCTGGTTGCTGCGACGCACGTAGACTTCTACACGAATTCCGATAATCTTGCCGCAAACGAAGTTGGACCATCGCGCGAGGACTGAAGAGACCCAGTTTTCCGCCGCTGTTGGTGCGATGCCGACATACCTACGAGCAAGGTGCACGTTCCGACGCAAATCTGCTTTCAGCCAACACCCTTGGCCATGAGGAAGATATCTGCAGCATTCCGGCAGAGAATCTGGCCAAATATTCATAAGTCTCGATCAGGGAGCAGTGGCAGAGCAAGCAGACGCCGGTGACCCATCCTTCGACCTGAAGCGTACATTAGCTCCGAAGCACTCCTGAGTGTGGATTCCGGTGAGCAGATTTAATGACCTGGAGGTGGAACGACTTGAACCAACAGACAAATACCCATGCACGATCGTGAAGATTTCCCCATCAAGAACACGCAATGCTCGGACAGGTCGGGCCTGCGGCCGCAACCGCGGGGTTCACGATCCGCAAGCCCCACCGGAAGTCATTCCGGAATCCTGGACAGTTTCCACTTTGAAAGCGTCTTCGTCCAATGGCCGGAGTACTTATAATTTCTCTTGAACCAACAACAGAAACATCAGCCCATTCTATGCAGCAACGTTGGAATCCCCTTGTCAAGTTTTTGTCTAGCCCCTGGAGATAGGAAGGTGCCCCTCAAACCTTCAACCACAATCAGAATGGAACGGATGAAAACACAAGTGTTGGCTCATGGAAATGCGTTGGAGCAAGACCCAGCAAGAGCGCCGAATCAGAAAGCTCCATGGAACTTGAGCATCGCGCAAGCTGCCTACGGTCGCGATAAGGTCCATCACCTTCCTCCGCCACCTCCCGATGGCAACTAATATCCGGCAACCTGCCCTTTTGAGACAAGCTCCTTAAGGGTCTGGCCGACAGCAGAGACTAAAAATCATGAGATATCATCTAGGAGGGAGAGAGATTGGATCGGTTTAAAGTATCATGGGCGGGTCTAGGAATTGGCCGGGGAAGCCACTGGTCGCGCCGGGGGAATAGACAGTTGGGACGATGGTTACCCATGCTGTCAATGTGGCTCAGTTTCATTAAAGACAGGTCTATGGCCAGTGTCCTTACACCAGCAGCTCATCTTCGCGTTGCATATTCAGAATTCGGTAGTCGGTATTCCTTCTTTATTTCCCCTTTGTCGTCTTCTCTGTACCTTGAACTCCAAGTCGTATTTGGTTTCTTCCACACCCGCAAAATGGGCTCCATACCAGAACCACCCAAGGAGGTCGACATCTCTGTTGCCTTGAGCGCGTGTGACCTTCCCAGCGTCAATCAACATGTGAAGAATATTGCTGGTCTGACCGAGGTTGTGGCTTCTGGAAATGACACCGCTCGTCTCAAAATGTTGGCAAACGCACGATCACTCGTCCATGCCCTGGAAACTCCGCGAGAGACTATGATCAAGCATTGTTGGGCGCAGGTGCGATATACTTTGACCTTTTTATTGCTTTAAGACATGCCTAATGTGTGATTCTGGTATAGCCCGCTGCATTCACTGCACTCACATACGCCGTGGACTCGGGACTCTTCAACTTGATGGCTCAGACTCAAGCACCTCAACGAGTATCTGACCTCGCTTGCAGACTCGGACATGATCCAGCTCTACTTGGTGTGCTGTCTCTTCACGAGCATACTTCACTTGAGACGTGGTGCTAATGCGTAGTAGGTAGGATCATGCGGCATTTAGGAGCGATGCAGTACATCACTGAGACGGGGCCGGATGAGTACAAACCAACGAACTTCTCCAACGCATTGACAATTACAAGTATGGGTGCTGGTTATCCCTGCGTGTAAGTGCAGTCCAAAGCAGTTATGGGATCCTCATCTTACTAATGATTCGACCTATGTCCAGTGCTGGTGCCTGTATGGAAGCTCTCGCAAAGTTCCATGAGTTCGCCAAGAAGACCAACTACCGCGAGCCCCACGATGTTTTCAACAGCCCTCTGCAATACGGATATAGCACAAAGCTCGACTGCTTCAGCCACTTTGCCGCCAATGCACCGTACGATATGCAGTTTGCACAACACATGGGCGCGTATAGACAAGGCAGACCAAGCTGGATGGATAAGGGATTCTACCCCGTAAAGGAGCGCCTTCTTGATGGTTTTGACCACTCCGAAGATGGAGTTCTCCTCGTCGATGTCGGTGGTAGCTTTGGTCACGACATTGACGAGTTTCGGAAGAAGTATCCTAAGGCTCCTGGAAGGCTTGTCCTGCAGGATCTGCCAAGCGTCATCAACCAGATCGACAAGTTGGATAACACGATCGAGAGAATGGGACATGACTTTTTCGATGAGCAACCAATCAAGGGTAAGTCTTCAGCCTGATCTTGGTACAACACGAACGAGTTTGACTCAATGAATTTCCTAGGCGCACGGGCTTATTACATGCATTCCGTGCTCCACGACTGGCCAGACATCAAATGCGAAGAGATCTTGGCAAGGACGACGGCTGCTATGAAACACGGTTACAGCAGGTTGCTGGTCAACGAAAACTGCATCCCGGATACTGGCGCCGATTGGCAAAACACCGGACAAGATATCATGATGCTAACCCTTGTTAGTAGTAAGGAGAGAACTCGTCTTGAGTGGAAACTGTTGTTAGACAAGGCTGGATTGACGGTCTTGAAGATCCACGATGTTGGCAATGGCGTTGAGAGTCTGATTGAGTGTGAGTTGGCTTGAAATCAAGAAATCAACGCTACCGCACGATAGTAGAAAGCTTTGCTGTGGGTGCCTCAGTTTCCGCCACACTTGACTTCGTCTGAACTTCTCGTTGCGATACAATTGTTGAACCTCAGCTGTCCACCACTTATGAAAACACATTTGATGTGTTGCGCAATTATGCATTCTGCCGATGCAGCGGTTATGCAAGGCAGTTTGTTTCTGTTGCTGACCAAAAATGTGCTTTGTATCATCCGGTACCCGTGACCCGAGTGGGCGCGCCCTTGTGGCGCCTCGGGCACCCTGTTTTATGCATGCAATGTAGTGACTTGTGATGCATGGAAGGAGAACCAGTGGGCTTCGTACAAGTGAAGTCCAGGAAATAGTGCTAATACCCATCTGCAAGGCATCCCACCACTTCCACTAGGCAGAAAGAGCTCCCTGATGTTCTCTTCAATGGCTTGACTATCTTTGGAATAGATGCACAGCCACTACATTTGAACATCTAAGAGCCTGTTGTTATTACGTGGGTGCCAATCGTTCATCCATCAAAAAGGGACATCGAAGTGACATTAGGAACAGTCAAAGCGACGAAGTGGAAAAAATCATAAAACGCCTATTAACGTAGTATACGTTATTCAAATTGGTGTGTTTTTCAATTTTGGCTAATGGAGAACTACGAACAGTATAACGTCGCAGACTCGTCATTCTCATACGCTGGCGATGTCTAGATCTTACCTTGGGTGACCATTCGACCATACTTGGATGCCTTTCGTCTTCATGTTTTTTGTGCCCCAAAGAGTTCTTATTGAATTTGTAGGCAGGCCTTGATCTTAGCTAATATCGATAGCGGGCACCCCTAGCTGGAAACTCAGTGAATTT
Source organism: Colletotrichum sp. SAR11_240 (assembly GCA_025328625.1). Taxonomy (NCBI): domain Eukaryota; kingdom Fungi; phylum Ascomycota; class Sordariomycetes; order Glomerellales; family Glomerellaceae; genus Colletotrichum; species Colletotrichum sp. SAR11_240. The sequence goes on along the minus strand of JAKMXA010000124.1, from coordinate 9,409 downwards.
CGCTAGTACACTTCCTAAATTTTAGCATTGACAAGGTTATTTGCGTAAACGTGATCTTCTGTATTGAATCCGCCGGTGCTCCTTTTTGGCTTCCTCGGTGACCTAGGATCCGGTGTTTAGCATTAGGGACCATCACTCATCGTCCCTCGAGATGCGATTCTTGCACATGGTGTATGCACGTGAGGATAAAGCAGGGGATTAAAAGCCTCCTTGTCTTTGTGCCAGTAGACCATCTTGAAATTGACCAGTGAATTCGATTTTACGAAAGACTATTAGAGCATTACCTTTCAAAACGTCATTTTCAAGACGAAGCATACCGGCTGAGGTGCCAGCCCCGTTCAGAGATATTGTCATCTCAACATGCAGCGGCTAATTACATGGTTGATGGGCTTTCACTCTGGATGGGCTGGTCTCTATATCACACGTTACTCTTGACTGCTTTTGTTGGCTGTATATTACTTACACCTTACTAACTCATCACCATCGATGTGTAAGGCCTCACCGCTTCTAGGTAGAAAGGTGGAGCCTACGTCCAACACGTGCGTCCGCTGATACGACTCTCAGCAGACCCCAATTCAGCCTCGCTTATTTCCTCTACTCGCCCGCCCACGCCACTACCCTTTTCAAGATCGCCTCCCCATCATGTACGTCGTCGATACCCTTCAGCCCTTCCGACGGAATCCAGTCTGCACGGTCCGACGCGCCTCCCGTCGCAAACCCGGCAAATAGTCTTGCAAGAGCGGCGTCCATCTCTGGGTGGCCTTGGAGGGTGAGAATAGGAGGGTTGTGGGAAAGGAGAACCTCGTTTTGAGATGAAGATGAGCCAGAAGCAATAGGTGTAAGACATGGCCCGGGGTGAGTTACAACAAGGGCGTGATTTTTTTGAATTTCCTATAGTAAAGATAGAGGCATATGTTAGCTTTGATGTTGGTCTGTAGGAAGATTGGAAGGGTCTTGAGTAGGTAGGTCCATACAAGCGATTCAGTTTTGAAGAAAGCAGCGCCTTGAGAAGTGAGAGGGACGGTCTCAATACCAATAGATTGCCCGCCTCTCTCCTGTGGCACCTGTCCCAACCGCCCTCCCAATGCCAAGGAAATGGCTTGATGACCCCAGCAGATACCCAGCAACTTGGCCTTCTTCTTACTACCTGGCTCACTGAGCCCACTTGCTTCGTGAATTTTCACAGTCTCCTGGATCCAGCCAAGTGTTCGCCGCACCCACTCCGGTCTCTCATTCTCCTCGGTGTGTTTCAACAGATTGAATGGTCCTCCTGTCAGAATCACTAGATCGTACTCCGAAGGATCCGGGAAGGCATCGCCGCGGATGGCGGCGTGGACAGTGATCTCAGTAGCACCTGTTCGGGAGCAGCGGAGGAGAGTGGTGATTCTGGATAACATTTCGCTTCCACCTGGTTCGTCTGGGTCAAAATTTGCGAGGATGGCGACGCGGAACGCCATGTTGGCTGGTCTGTTGGGAAGTCGTTATGATTGTTCCTGGAGAGTTGTGTGCTTGGATGATGGAATTCTGAAGTTAGGGTTTCTGTGATGAATTGAAAGCTGCGTGATTCACCTGTCAGACGTAGGGGTCCACATAACTTTCTGCCTAAAAGCGGAGAGAAATCCGGCTCTTCCGACCGGCATTACTGGACTTCAGAGGTATTAGGGTTATAGGCAGATTTACGCGCAGATCGCAGTACAAGAGATTTCGCTGGATACACACAAGACAACACACTGAAAAAGAGATTTCTAAGGTGGCTTTCTTTAGAAAGGCTGTATTGGTCGAAACGTAGGGTGTGGAATGGTGTGGGCGTGATAGGCGCCATAATGAAGCTCTTCTAAAGTTACGCGTGAAGTCTAACAGGCAAAGCTTTCCTAACTGTAGGCATAACAATGCCAACGATATAAAACAATCTATCCCACTGTCAAATATGAACCTAGCCGAAACAATGAAACTTTCTCACATGACCTTTTCGGCTCCTGCGAGACTACCTAGAACCTCTCTGAAGCATCCCACAACACGATCCGCATCCCGTTGGCACAACACCATGTTCCCTACCGTAAGCGTAATTTGCAAACTCCCTTCTTTCTTCGGCATAATCAACACGTTCGCCGTCTTGGAGGGCTTATTGGGCAGACTCCACAGCCCGGTCTCACAGCTCTCTCCGTCCAGAGAACATCGCATGCCGTTATCATCCTCAAAATTCTGAAACCTCACAAAACTCCCAAATTGTGTCCCCGGTGCCCAGTGGGTGCAGTGTTTTGTGATGGTCGAGAGGGACAGATTCTCTACCGGGAGCGTGGCCATGTGCTGCGATTGGATCTGCTCCAAAAGCACCCGCGTGCTGACTGGGTCGTCCAGATTGGGCGTGGTGGGTGGTAGAATAACCCGGACGGGAATGATATTCAGACACGGCCCCACGATTCTGTCTTCGTAGGGGAGCGAGAGTGAGCGGCCGTGGATGACTTGACCGAAGACCACGCTCTTTCCGCCTTCCGGCGCCTTTTCATTGGGTTGTTTTGGCAAGAAGAGCTTTGAGAGCGTGAGAGCCCAGGCTAGCTTCACCAACGTAGCCATCGTGATACCCGCTGGCGCGACCAACGGCGCTGTCTCGGTCATGGCTGTCACGACGCTCAACTCTTCTTTAACGCTCTCCCCACCCTCCTCTGTTCTCGCCATGACATCTCCGCGGCGCAGAATCTGGCCATCCAATCTCGTCATCTCCGCATCGTCAAGGACGTCTTTCCAAACTTGGTACGCTTCAGGTGTCGTTTTTGTTTCTGTCACGCACTTGACCTGGTCCGAGAATTGCGCGCAGGGAGCTAGAGAATGGCCTGTGTTATCATCATAGGCGGCCGATAGGTCGTCGACGAGGACGTTGAGGGATAACCCGTCAAATTGGGCGTGCGGGAGTCTCAGTGCCAGGTATTTCTTCTGCCCGTCACGTAGTGAGAGAAGTTGCACTTGGAATCCTTCGGCTCCGTTGACCGGGGGCCCGTGGGACAACGAATCGCTGGTAAAGTGCTGGTCCAATGACTCGATGTCTTTGTGATGTTTCAGGTCCACTGGGAAACTGCGGAGGACGAGCTGGACGACGGAGCCAGTGGCGGCGGTGGTGTTTGTGGTGTAAAACACGGTCCGCAGAATCGAATGCTTCTCCGTCAACAGCTGGCACGCCTGCTGCAACCTTTCAGTATCGATGTTGTTTGGAAGCGAAATCCACAGATAGCGCGAGTAAAAGTTGTACAGCGTCATTGTCTGGAAATCTGTCGCGGGGAGAGCTAGTTCCACTTGCTGCGCCACTTCCTGTGGTAGACCAGGCGGTAGTTCACATCCCAGGGTCTTCTCACTGTTGCTGTCGGTGGTCGACAAGCTTTCAGAAGAATCTTCAGACGTGGCGTCGGTGGTCGACGAGCTTTCCGAAAAGTCTCGAGTGGTGCTGTCTGTGTCTGACTCTGGGCAGCAAGAAGCCGCGATATTTGATAGGATCTGGTGTTTGAAGATCTCGACGACGCCTAGCCGAAGTCCGTTGCGTCGAGCGAGCGCAGCCACACGCATGGCCGAGATAGAATCACCGCCTATGCCAAAGAAGTTGCCGTTGATGGGCACTTGTTGCGCATCCAAATGCAACACCTGGGCGATTATTTGGAGGATTTGGGTCTCATGTTCCGTGAGAGGAACCTGCTCTCCGTCTGCTGCTTGCTCGCGTGCTGTGCGTGTGCGAAGTTGGTACTTCTCCCTGTGATCCTGGCTGCTGAGGAGATTTGTCGATTCCTCCCGTAGCAGTTTGCGGTTCACTTTCTCGGACAAGCTGAGGGGAATATTCAAAAAGGGAAGGAAATATGAGGGGAGCATGTATGAGGGTAGGGTGTCCTGGAGAGAGGTGTAGAGACTCTCGATGGTGTTGTAAAAGTTGTCGTTGGGGTCCTGGATCACTTCCAGTCCACCGTCCTTTGCGACGTCTCCCCAATCTTCAAACTCGTGCGGGGCTACAAAAGCCACCAAAAACGATCTCTGCCCTCCTCCTTTCTCCGCGATCTTGACACAATCCACCGCCACCTTGCGGACACTCGAGCACAGCGAGGTGATGCTGAGTTCCACTTCCTCAACCTCTAGCCGCTGCCCGTGTAGCTTGATTTGATCATCCTTGCGTCCGACGAACAACAAAGTGCCATCTTCTCTTTGCCTCACCAGATCCCCCGTCTTGTACACCCGGCCAATCCTGCCGCCCTGAGCTTCGCCGCGAATCTGGGTCAGCCATGACGGTGGATTCGAAGGAGAAAGGAACACAGCATCCGTTTTCTCGGCGTCTCCAAGGTATCCTGACGACACGATGGGTCCTTCGACGAGAAGTTCGCCAATGGTCCCGATCGGCACGAGCTTGTGGTGATCATTTTGGCTGGCAACCCACGATACGGCGCCGGGACTGCGACCGATACACGCCGGCGGTGTATCTGCACCTGGTAAAATGCGCGAAATGTGCGAGATTACGGTACACTCGGCCGGCGCATACATGTTGAACAACTTCACCCTCCCTGCCCATCTCTCCACAATCTGCGACGTAAGTTGCTCCCCCGCCGAAGCCAGAACTTGCAGCGTAGGCACCTCTTCGGGATCAAGCAGGCCGATCACGGAGGGTGTCAGCAAAGCCCACGTCACGCCCAAGTCCCCAGCTGCTTTGGACGGGTTCGCCCGTCTCTCTTCCTCGGTCGGCACACAGACAGTCGCGCCCGCGCTAAGTGAGAACAACAGTTCGCCGATGGAGAGGTCGAATGCAAACGAGGAAAAGTTGAAGACACGAGAGCATTGAGAGAGATTGCCGGTGGTGGAGAGGTGATACGCCGAAGTGGACAGCGCGCGGTGCGTGAGCTGGATGGCCTTTGGGAGACCAGTTGAGCCAGACGAGAAGACGACGCAGGCCGGGGCATCCATCTCAATCTCTGCCAGTGCAGCGGGATCGTCTCGAGTGCTTTTGGAGACATCTGTGATAACCTCCGGATCGAAGATAACCTCCGGCAGCAACAGATCGTTCTCCACCATCGTTCGGTGGTGAGGGAAGCACACGACTCTTCTGGCCGATAGCACGGTGCACATTGTGCGGAGTCTCTGGGCAGGGTGTGAGAGATCAAGCAGGGCAAAGGCTGCGCCGAGTTTGAGGACGGCCAGCATCAGGACTGGCGCCCATGGAGAGCGTTCCAGTAGCAACGGCACAAAGTCCCCCTTTTTCACACCCGCGGCGTACAAATGCTGTGAGAACAAGTTCGAGTAGCGCTCTACTTGTTCATAGCTCACATTTAAACCATGAGAATGGACCGCCACCTTCTCCGGTTGCGAACCGGCTTGCTTGCGGATGGTGTGGTGGATGGGCGTGTCGACCCCCGCTGGTAGAATGCCATTCCATTTGCTCAACCTTTCCACATCCTGCCGTGGCATGAGATCGATGTCTTTGAGACGACGCAAATCATGCGCCTCTGGGGAGGAACAGGAGGAAGTCGAGGACAGAATTTGTTGCACAACGTGCGCCATCTGCCTCAGGATGCCGCGTGTGGTGTCCTTATCCAACAGGTTAGGATCCACGGCGGCGGTGAAGGTGATGGAGTGCTGGGAGGGGCGGCAAGTGAGGACAAGCGGATAGCTTGCGAATGCCTTCGCGTTATCAGGCGACTTTGAGCCTCCTATGCTTGCCGAAGTTTCGAAGATCCTGCTGGGCGAGGATCGTTGATTGTCCATCTTTGCCGTCTGTTGCTGGACGACAAGGAGGTTTTGAAATCCACACGCGTCAGCCGCCTCGCTACTCGCTGCTCGAATCCGCGGCAGACCCGTTTGTTGATGTGCCATCATATTGGCAAAGCCGTTTTGCGCTTCCTCCAGCGCCATGTGGATGGTTTGGTCTCCTGAAACCTTGATACGAACAGGCAACGTAGCAAGCGTGGGTCCTGTGAGTTCCAGGTTGTCCGCATTCCGACCCGTGACTGTTGCGCCGAAGACCACATCCGAAGAATCAGTCTGATTTGAGAGTATGATACCCCATGCTAAACGGATGGTCGTGGAGAGAGTGTATTTAGAGTGGGCACTCGTCATGGTCGGGGAGAGAGAGAGGGTGTGTTCGAGAATGATTTTCTCGGCGGTGGAGGACGTAATGCAGCTGCTGGGAGGAAAGCGTTCAGTCCGTAGGCCAGCAAAGTTCTCCCTCCAGAACTCCTCAGCGGCGACATTTTGCTCCTGAGTAAGGAGGTTTTGCACAAATGGTGAAAAGGGTCGGCGAGGCAGAAATTGTCCAGCATACGCCTTTTCAACCTGCTCCAGAAGGAGATCCAAAGACCATTCGTCGAAGAGCGCGTGGTGAATGTCCAGCCGAAATGCTTCTTTGCTCAGATAAAAGCGTACTAGAGGGCTTTTGCCATCAACAGCAATTTCCACCGATAAGCTTGATTCGTCAACATCGTCGACCATTGTCCATGGTACATCAGAACCACTTTCAGTCACAACTTGAAACGCTCCCTCTGGAACCTGCAAAACACGAGTCCGGAGAACAGGGTTCATCTGCCATACCTTCTCCCATGCATGTTTGAGTTGTGCGACAGAGATGTCATGACGTACGGGCCACGTGTAGCTGCCGATATACGCACCACTATCCTGTGCCGTAAGCGCGATGAGGCCCGCTTGGATGTGTGTTGCCGGATAGATATCTTCAATCTTCTCTCTTGATAGACCGACTTCCTCGGTAATAGTTGGAATGATTGATTGTGGAGCTTTCAGCAGCGAGAAAGGAGGCGGGACAGCTGAAGGCTGTGGTGATGCTTGGGGGAGGGCGGTGCTAGCGTTGACGCCTTGGACGAGGACAGGAAGAGCGGCCATGTCGGCGAGGGTGGAGTATTTGAAGACATCCTCAACGTTAATCTGAATCCGTTTTTCGCGAAGATGTGCGGCGAGTTTGATGGCTGCGATCGAATCTCCACCTCGTTGGAAGAAACAATCTTCCCTCGAGATGCCCTCCTCGTCGATGTCGAGTATTTTGGACCAAGCTTGGACAAGAATCTTCTCCGCGGTCGTCGTGATCTCGCTCCCAGCTTGTTCACCACCAACACCCGACATTCTGGTCTGACGGCGGGCAAGTTCACGAATCGCTGTCTCCTGAAGCAACACCCTGTCTATCTTCCCCGATGAAGTGAGCGGCATATGCTGAAGGAATATGAATTCAGAAGGAACCATAAACTCGGGTATCCGTTGCGAAACGTGATTCCGCATCACCTCTTGTAATTCCCAGCTGCCTCCAAGTTTCGTTTCGAGGCTTACTGCAGACGACTTGCGGGAGGTTTCGACGCCGAGAAATGCAACAAGCTTCGTGCCACTCCCGCTTCCTTTCGTATTCACGGCCACCACGGCAGCATGCTGAAACTGTGCAGTGGACGGGTCGAGTTGCGTACAAGCCACAACTTGGCTCTCTACCGCCGCCAACTCTAGTCGCTGCCCATTGACCTTCACCTGATGATCTCTTCTGCCCACTAACTCCAGCGTTCCGTCCAAACGGGGACTGTACCGGACCAAATCACCCGTCCGAAACGCTCTTGTCCAAGGGAATCTCTTGTCACTCTTCTCGTCTTCATTCGTATTCTCAGCAAGCCGTTGAAGAAAAGCCCTCTTCCACTCTGGCTCCGTCTGGAATGATCTTTCCGTGCGCTCCTGGTCGTTCAGGTACCCACGTGCAACAGATGGCCCTTCAATAACGAGCTCACCCAGAGCGCCAACGGGCGCGAGGCGGGAAGAGTCTGTCATGGAGAGAACCCAAAGCGTGGAACCGTTGCCACGGCCAATGTTGGAGGGCGAGGAACCACCACCGGGCCGGACATCCCGCGCAAGAGCTGCGATGCCGGTGGATTCGCTAACGCCGTAGGCGTTGCAGAGCACGACTTTGTTGTCCTCGTCACTTGTCCAACGCTGAACAGACGATTCCGTCATCTGTTCTCCGCCGAGCACAAGTCGCTTCAAGCTTGGAATTGAAGCTGGCCGCAGCGTTCCCGCCATACTCGGCGTCAAACTCGCCAGCGTGACACGCGTTCTCTCGATGAACCCGCCGAGATCTTCGACGCGCTCCCGCTCCGAGGGCACGCACACGCAGCCCCCAAACATGAGCGGGATGAGGATGTCTCGGTTTGCGACGTCGAACGTGTACGAGGCAAACTGCAGCATGCGGGTAGATGGAGAGATGTGCAAGGCAGAGGGGGAGGCTGTGGCCATGGCCATGTGGTAAAAGGCGTCATGAGAGGTGGTGATGGATTTCGGGGTGCCAGTCGTGCCTGAGGTGAAGGTTGCGTACATTGCTTGGGAGGGGCTTGGAGTTTCTTGGCTTTCTTCTTCAGAGGGGTTGTCGTCCTCTGGTGATGAAACTTTGAGGTCCTTGCCGGCCTCGTTTCCCAACTCCACGAACCTGGGAGCAAAGCTTTGCGCCAGTGTGTGGTGTTTCGGCGAGCAGACGGCCAGCTTGATATCAAATGGCTGACACAGTGTCTTGTTATACTGAACTGGATGCGTAGGGTTCAAGAAGAAGTATGCACCGCCTGCTTTGAGTACCCCAAGCATGGCCACGATCGCCCATTTGGACTTGTCGAATATAAGTGGCACAAAGACCTCTCTCCGAACGCCCAAGTGCCTTAAAGACACCGACAGTGCAGAAGAGAGGCGTTCGAGTTCGCCGTAGGTGAGGTCGCCATCCCAGGAGGAAACGGCGGTGGTGGAGGGCTGGGAGCTGGCTGTGACCGAGATGGCCTGGTGGATGCATTTTGCACGCCCAATCTCCTTGTTTGGAATGGAGTTCCATTGTGAGATGCGAGCAATGTCGGTCTCACTGACGAGGTCCAGGTCTGAGATGATAGAGTTGGTGTGGCGTACAATCTGTGCAACCGCTCTAGCCGCTGTTGCCGCTATCATGCGAGCCTGCTCGGGTGCAATAACGGCAGGATTGTGCTGAAGACTGATGCTGATCGGGTCTTCGTGGGAAGACACGGCAAGATCAAATTGCTGTAGAGTTGTCAGCCTTGTTGCTAGCTTCCCATGATGCCGATAATTCTTAACGAAGCTGAGAGAGGGAGACGAAAATGTACCTTCACAATGTCCTGAAGACCTCCTCCTTCACCCTCGAAAACAACCGAGCTTTGCCCCCAAACTAAAGTTTCCCTCTCCTCGGGGGCATTCTCGTGCGGCTGAATTTCATACAGTGAGCGCACGGGTTGCTTCGCCGAGGCATGAGTGTGCCACCAACTTGATTCATTCTGTCAGTCTCCTGAACTAACTCACTTAGAACGAAGCTGGGGGGGGGGGGGAGCGAAGACAAACCCCCCCACCGATCCGTGTAGAAAGGAAACCCCAAGACCTCAGCCAAGGTTTTGCTCACCAGGGGGAACCCCCGTGCCGG